>APFE030833337.1:54723-94860 GCA_000404065.3 Pinus taeda
ACCGGACATCATGCATGCAGTAGGAATAGTTGGAAGATTTAAGGCAAATCCAAAAGAGACTCATCTTCAGGCAGTGAAGAGAATTTTCAAATATCTTCAAGGGACACAAAATTATGGCTTATGGTATCCTAGAGATACAGATCTCACGCTTCATGCCTATACAGATGCAGATTCGGCCGGAAGCGTGGATGACAGGAAGAGCACAAGTGGTGGTGCGTTCTTTATGGGTTCCAGATTAGTATCCTGGTTCAGCAAGAAACAGAGTTTGATTGCCTTATCTACAGTTGAAGCGGAATATGTGGCAGCTGCATCTTGCTGCACTCAACTTCTTTGGATGATGCAGGCCTTGCAGGATTTTCAAATCCCTTGTACACCACCTATCCCCATCTTATGTGATAATACAAGTGCAATCATCATTTCAAAAAATCCTGTCATCCATTCAAAGACCAAGCACATACCAATCAAGTATCACTTTCTTCGGGAACAAGTGTTGGAACAAAAGGTCAAATTAGAGTATGCTCCTTCTAAGGAACAAGTTGCTGACATTTTCACCAAACCACTGCCCAGGGAAAATTTTGAATATCTCAGACAGAAGCTGGGAGTTGTTGATGTATCGTATTGCTGTTAAATCTTATCAGTTTCAGAGAAAAATAAGCGTACGCGTGTTGGATAAGGTGTATCCGCGTACATACGCTGGTTTGTACAAAGAAATTCGCGTATATGGAGGCTTGATGGATATCAGAAGGAGTAGGCTTTGGTTGAAGATACTATGATGTGGATCTGACAGAGACCATCAGGCACAGGTTCAGGGGGAGCAGATAATCTTCTAATAATGCATTGTTGGCATTATTTTACAAGCTTTTGGTTCTAGTTCATAGCTGTTGTTGATTTTAGGCGGAACAAAGGCAGAGGGCGAACAGAAGGAAATCTTGGTTGCTGATCTGAATGATGATTGACAGTTGTTGCTGCTATCAGTTGTTGATGACTCTTTCATGTTTTAAATATTCGTCTCTATGTCATGTATCTCTTCTTATATGGTGTAACGACCTATTTTGGTTTCCCCACTATGCCTAGGATGAAGATGTAATGTATTTGGTCATCATATGTATATTTCTGATGTATTCCACTCGGTTGGATGGATGATCCCCACTTGGTTGGGTGATGGATGTATGTATTAAGTCCTTTGGTGATAGGAAGGTCTTGTATTGTTGCATAAGTCTTGGTCCTTCTTAAAGAACATCCTTTTGCAGATCTTGCCTACAATCAGGGGGAGCATGGTCAGCACAGCAGGACAGAGATTTCAGCATGTACTTAGGGGGAGCACAACCCTTTGCCCTTGATGACAAAGGGGGAGAATGATCTTGGTGGATCTTGGTGTTGCCATCAAGTCCAAAGGGGGAGATTGTTCGCATTATGGCACAGGTTTGGAGCTATGGTACAGGTGTTGTCCTTGATGGCAACCTTATTTGGTATCAGATCTCAGTTCAGGCACTCAGAAAGTAGAAAAATACATATACACAGGTTCATCTAGACGAAGACGCGTATACACGCGAGTTATACATTACAAAATCGTGTATATGTTGGGGATCATTCTTTTGGTCCATGGCAGTTAGATCTTGGAACTTGAACCTATGTTTTGGACCATGGCGTCTCGACAGATGTGTTGATCCCTAGTTTTGGGTTCATAGTATTGAAATGTTATGGTTTTGGACCATGGTATTGAGGAAGGCCTAAGGCTATAAAAGAGGAAGGAGATCTTGTGACAAATTACCATCGGAATTATTATTGAAGATCTGATAAAGTACTAGAGCTGGAATATTGGGTGGTGATGCAGATCTGGATATGAAGCTAGGAGGAACCTTAGCGCAAAAGGAAGGATAAGTTCTATTCATGGGTCATAATCTTTAAGCCTGAATGACAGTATCTTTGTATGATTTTGATTTGCTAGATGTGGCGCTTGTTTGATCTATAAATCTGGGTTAATTAGTGATTGAATATCTGGAAGAGTCTGTTGTCCTTTATAGATCTGTACGCAGGTTCAGTAAGGTGAAGACGCGTATACACGCAGTTTTAGTAAAGTAAAGGGGCATATACGCAGGTTGTTCGATATGTAGAAGCGTATACACGCTAGTTTCAGGCTGTTGAAATAGCGTATATAAACTAAGTTGTGATCTATCTGCTTCTGAATATTGCTGCTATGTTCTGGGTTCTGTTTTCTGGTGTATGGTTTCTGGTACTGTGTTTTGGGTATAGCTGTAAGAAGAATATCTACTTGATTCAGATCTAAATTATGAAAAGGATATTGGTTGATTCTTGATGATTGTTTGATGGATCCAGTCTGAAAATTGATGAAACGTGGTCCCTGGAAGAAAGAGAAGGTTGTAGCCTTCTATAGGCCAGCACCTACATACTAGTATCTTGGTTAGTACAAGAGCTAAGGGGGTTGTAGCTCCCTTCTAGGAGAAGCTGGAAAACAAGAGAGGGTTGTAGCTCTCTGCAAGTTGCAGCCTGCATACTAGTAAAAAGACTACACCAGTATATTGTAAAAGAAGTTTCTAATTAAAGAAAGATAGAGACGAATTGCAGCAGGTGGTTTTCACCCACATTGGGTTTCCACCTTATATCTGGTGTTCTTGTGTGTGATTGTCTTTTTTCTCTGTTTTACTGTCTCTGGTTACTGGTTATTTGATGTTGCATCTCAGATTAACAAACATCATCTGAAAGTTTAAGTAAATTAAAAGTTTGCTCTGTATACGCGGTTTTCTTCTGAATAGTTGCGTATATACGGCGGGTTGAATTAACTGAAGTAAGCGTATACAATTTGGTTTTTGAAAAGGATTATCTGACTTGAATAATACTGATTCACCCCCCCCCCCCCTCCTTAGTTATTATTTTTCCAACAAAGGGTGGCCATAGTGATTTTTTGTTATCTTTCAAAGTCTTGGTTAAGCCTTTTGCAACAGTTTGGTGTGCTATTTCTCTCACTAACAGCTTGTCAGGGACATACAATGGAAGTACATGTGGTGGTTCTATTGTACTACTGTAAACTCTGATATATTTGAACCATTGCTCAACAAAGTTCTTGCCTACTACAAGAAGGCCTGTAGCAACTTCCTTAGAAAATCTCAGGGCCCTTTCATAAAAAATCATAACACCATTGCATATCTTGTAAAAATGGGGTATAAAATGGGGTTCCCACAATTGTTTGTGATTGAGATGGATGGGGTATGGGTCTTGTAAGGTCCATTTCCAACCCATAATTGGAAACCTAGTACAAATGCAGATAGAGTCCATGATATAAGCACTCATATCAAATGGAGGTGGATCTCTTTTGACGATATTCAGAAATAGCCATAGCTAAGTTGTAGGATAGGATAGTATCCCAATTCATTTTATGAGAATTGACACATGCATCGATTAAAGGGACCCATTCTATAGAGGACTTGGTATTATTAGGCATTCCATACAATCTACATAACATGGAGGCTACATAGTTATGGTGTTAATTTTAGGTATGTTTTATACTAGAGCAATTTATTTAATTTCTTTTCCATATTAGCAATCACATCAGCATAAATTAAGCTGCAGATAGAACATAAATATAAATCGCATAAGACAAGCCAAGACAAGATCACACAAGATGTGGTGCTAGGCAGGGACAAACCCCACAATGTGTGGGGAAACCCTTGATCAATTCTTCTTTTATGTTCTTCAAGGTTCAGCAGAGAAAGAGAGAGAGAGAGAGTACATTTACAATAGAAGTCAACACTTTTACTTATCTAGATCTAAGCATAGATCATCTCCTATAATGATGAGATCAGTTGAAGACATTCTGCTTCAATTGATTCTCCAAGGTAACCACTTCACCTATCATCATGTTGCATCTGGTCCTCTAGCTGCACCATACTGTACTAATCATTATTATCATCATGCTGCCCATGTCCATGATCTTATCCATCATAATGCTGCTCAAACTAATGTGCAACATCATCATGCTACTGCTCTTGCTAATGTGCATCATCATTATGCTACTACCTCTGCTCCATGTATCATTGTACTACCCATGCACATGATCTCGTAGTGCTGCCCATCATGTTGCTGCCTTTTCCTTCTTGTTGCTTCATCATGCTGCAACATTTTTCTTCTGTTGATATCAACCTTAGTTGCATGCTATGGCTTGTAGCCTAGCAGAGTGGATAGGGTATAGATCCTATTAGGCATACTTCTTAACCTATCCTTCTTTCTACGTTAACAGGTCTCCATGTGTTAACAATTTTCCATTACAACATTTACAAGTCTCTGTTACAGTGTATAGAGTTTCTCCATGAAGTAGTGTATCATGTTGTTACCATGACAACGTATGAACATGTACAACATAGGTGTCTTCGGATCAACGTATATATATCTTCATCATGTACAACGTAGATGGCATCACATTGACTGTGTGTAGAAGTTTCCTTTTGTAGCGTATTAACTTAGGTTTATGTACAACATATATGGCATCACGTTGTATGTGTCTCCATTGCTGCATATATGCATTCCAGACATCATTGCATCCCATGATTGTCTATATGACTTGTATATATCTACGTTCGATATGACTGTGTCCCATGAATATGACTCTCATACCCAGCATATATATTGCCAAGACTGTGTTATTACTGTGTTAGGTTAATGCCAAGACTATGTTCACCATTGACTGTGTATGAGTCATGAGTCTTCATGTCCACATAGAACATTTCTTCATTGCTGTGAGTATTTCCATACCTGACTTCTTTTCCTGTATAGATAACGGGTTCCATAGATGAATATGGCTCTTCATAACAACATTTCTTTTGACTGTATAAATTTCACTTATAACCTACATATGAACGTAACCATGAAGAATGTGGCTCTTCATTATTTGCATGTAACAATCTCCAGGACCTGTGTATCAATGACCAGTGCATAATGTTCTCTAGTCAGTGTATTGAGTTTCCACTGCGCTACCTGTGGCTATCCTTCATGTAATTGTGGTTACCCTTCACGTATCATCTCTATTGCTTGTGGGTTCATGACTGTATTATCATTTAGGGCATCATCTTTGGACCAATGTGTGTTTCTCTTGGTGTCTCACTCCTTCTCCAAAAACCTAAGATGTGGAGAGGAGGAGATCCCTCAAGAATTGTGTTTCCCAAATGACATCAAATCTTCTTCAATTTATACTAAAACGTATATGATGAATAGACATTAAGTTTGGGCTTCTTGAGCCTACCTCAGTTGTTGGTCGGCTAGATAATAAATCCATAATCAAAATAAATTCATATCTCCATAAATACTTATCGTAATCAAATGATCTTTGGATCAATCCTACACCTCTCGATGAGATGGATCAAATAAAAATCTTAGTTGCCATAAATAAGCTAACCCACATGGATTTTGGCCCTAGTTTCCAATTTAACACTCCCTCTCAACTAGGGAGAACTCCATCCACTGATCCATATGTTGGACTGTACTACCTTTGCCATCAATGCCCTGCACTGCTCTACCTAGCTCTGCTCAACTCTACTTGCTCTGCTCTACTTTGCTCAACTCTGCTGGCTCTACTTAGCTTTTCTCTTCTCAGCTCTACTCTACTTAGCTATACTGGTTCTGTTGGCTCTGTTCTGCTCTACTTAGCTCTGCTGGCTCTGCTCTACTCAACTCTGCTTAGCTCTGTTGGCTATGTTCTGCTCTGTTCAGCTCTGCTAGCTCTGCTCTTCTCAACTTAGCTCTGCTGAACCATAAAGAAGAAAAATTGATTGATAATGTCTCATACCATTTTCCACTAACCTGAAGTTAGTCTCAGAGTGTGTACCACTAGTCCCAAACTAGTAACAATCGACCCGAAGTCAATGTCATAGAATGTACCACTCCTACTACTAGTCCCAGACCAGTATCATTGATCCCAGATCAATGGAGGTAATCCTAGCATAGGGAGTACGGTAGATACAACAATGCGTCCATCAGTACTACTATGGTCCCTAACTTCATTTCCCTGCCCATTGATCAGATGAGAGGTACTTCCCATGAGTCCCAGACTGCATGGGTAGGATGCCTCGACAGGAGAACTAATCAATCCTGTCCTCATAGGAGAAGACATCAATCCTGCTACAATCGCCATGGAGAACACATCAATCTAGGCCTCACAGGGGAACACATCAATCCTACTACAATCACCATGGAGAACACATCAATCCAGGCCTCACAGGAGAACACATCAATCCTGCTACAATCACCATGGAGACAACATCAATCTAGGCCTCACAGGAGAACACATAATCCTGCTGCAATCACCATGGAGAACACATCAATCTAGGCCTCACAAGAGAACACATCAATCCTGCTATAATCACCATGGATAACAAATCAATCCAGGCCTCACAGGAGAACACATCAATCCTACTACACAGGAGAGCGAATCATCATGTTCCACAAGAGAGCTAATCATGTTATCTCACAAGATAGAGAATCATCTTGTTCCAGTGCGCACCACCAAGGGAGGGTGAGTCACCTTGTGGTCATATGTTGCTTCAGTAAGAATTGCAAGCCCTTAGAGCTCCCAGAGCTCAATGTATGCAACATGCAGGACCCTTGTACAAGGGTTTCTTGATGACTCCAAGTCATTTGGGAAAATCACATATTTGATCTTTCCCCGAGGCTTTGACAAAGAGTTGTGACCTATACATCATCTTAATGCGATGGAGCCTCCTTGCTCATCGACTTAACATATCCTAGATAAGGTAGTACCTAATGTCTATCTGTTGGGGCAATCAATGAATATAGGATTCCTTAATAATCGAATCCCACCTCTAGTTGTTACGGAGAATCATAGTGGTATGCGATCAAATAGCTCACTGAAGAGCTTCCCCAACCAGGCAGCTTCATTCGAGATCATACTCGTAGATATATATTTGGTCTTGGTGGTGCTTATGGCAATCAACTTCTACTTCCTGCTCATCCATTATATCGAAGCAAAATCCAAAGAGAAACATCACTAAGAAGTGCTCTAGTGATCCTCCACACTACTTGCCTAATCAACATTCGAATAACCATGTAGTTTCATAATTCTGGTAGTGTATCTCAATCCATGAGAGATTGTGTCCTGAAGACATCTCAAAAGATTCTTTGCATAAATCTAGTGAGGCTCAACCAAATATGAGCTCGCCGTGCTAACTGCAAGACGTATGTCGAGACGGAAGTTCACCAAGAACTTTCCCAATTCTGGTTCAACATCACTACCGTATAACTTCATCGAGGTAGTCACAGGCTTACAGTTTATATTTTCACATCTGGAATCCAACTCCCTCTTACTTCTGCAAGTGAGAGGGTTTGCATAGGTCATCCTCATAAGGTGTTGGTATGAGAGGTCTATCATCCGCAACCTTTGGATGGTTTGGATTGATTTCACTCCTAGTGAATCTCAACTTCATCAGATTGTTGTTGATCCTCTCATACTCTACCTGGGGTGTTTTGCTTCAAGCCATAGAGAGCTTTCTACCACCTACATACATGAGATTCTCGATCATGAATCAAACTCCTTGGGTTGTTCCAAACCTATGGACGTGTGGCATGAGGGGGATGGTCCCCTTATGAGATTTTCCTTCGGTACATCTCAGACATGTACCTTCATGCTCCTTTTGAATTCAAGCTTCCCTGTCACTATCTGGCTCACAGACCTCCGGTGCCATGTTTCAATGGACTTTCTGTAACTTAATACAACCCTGAACTCAAAAGCATCTTTGAAAATTCTATTTTCAAACACGTACCTTTCCATCGACAAATGCCAACTTAAAATCTTTGACTTCCATTCCTAGGGTTCCTTGATTCCTTTGAGAGTCATCCCTATCCTTGATGACCTACATCTCTACCATTTGAACACTCCTTCACATAAGGGCTGAAATCATAACCAAGACACCTACCTTTCCTTCCACCCTTAGATCTGAACTTCCCAATGAACTGATCTTTAGGTATGCCATCAGAAGTTCTGAGTGTGCCATTATGATAATATGCTCTGCTTCAACTTCACCCTAAGTGAATTGTGAAGAACCCATTGATCCTTTTGTCTGGTCCCAACTATCTTTGGTGATTGCTCTTTCACTCTTGCTTGGGCATTCTCTTCACCTCAGCTCTAATACCATGTTAATTTTAGGTATGTTCTATGCTAGAGAAATTTATTTAATTTCTTTTCCATATTAGCAATCACATCAGCATAAAGTAAACTGCAGATAGAACATAAATATAAATCGTAGAAGACAAACCAAGACAAGAGGAAACAAGATGTGGTGTTAGCTAGGGACAAACCCCACAATGTGTGGGGAACCCCTTGAATTCTTCTTTTATGTTCTTCAAAGCTCAGCAGAGAAAGAGAGAGAGATAGATAATACAATTACAACAGAAGTCAACACTTTGACTTATCTAGATCTGAGCATAGATCATCTCCTATAATGATGAGATCAGTTGAAGACATTCTGCTTCAACTGATTCTCCAAGGTAACTCCTTCACCTATCATCATGCTACATCTGGTCCTCTAGCTGCACCATTGCATACTGCACCATGTTGTACTAATCATGATTGTCATCATGCTGTCCATGTCCATGATCTTATCCATCATAATGCTGCTCAAACTAATGTGCATCATCATCATGTTACTGCCCTTGCTAATGTGCATCATCATTATGTTGCTGCCTCTGCTCCATGTATCAATGTAGTGCCCATGCACATGATCTCATAGTGCTACCCATCATGCTACTACCTTTTCCTTCTCATTGCTTCATCATGCTACAACAATTTGCTTCTGTTGATATCAGCCTTAGCTGCTTGCTATGGATTGTAGCCTAGCAGAGCAGCTAGGGTATAGATCCTATTCGGCATACTTCTTAACTTATCCTTCTTTCTGTTCTAATAGGTCTCCATGTGTTAACAGTTTTCCATTACAACATTTACAGGTCTATATTACAGTGTATAGAGTTTCTTCATGAACCAATGTATCATGTTGTTACCATGACAACGTATGAACATGCACAGCATAGGTGTCTTTGGATCAACGCATATATATCTTCATCATGTACAAAGTAGATGGCATCACTTTGACTATGTGTAGAAGTATCCTTTTGGAGCGTATTAAATTAGGTTTATGTATAGCATATATGGCATCACGTTGTACGCATCTCCATTGTTGCGTATATGCATTCCAAACATCATTGCGTCCCATGATTGTCTATATGACTTGTATATATCTGCGTTCAATATGCATGTGTCCCATGAATATGACTGTCATGCCTAGCATATATATTGTCAAGACTATGTTATTATCGTGTTAGGTTAATGCCAAGACTGCGTTCACCATTGACTGCATATGAGTCATGAGTCTTCATGTTCGCGTAGAAGATTTCTTCATTACTGTGCGTATTTCCATACCTGACTGCTTTTCCTATATAGGTAGTGGGTTCCATAGATTAATGCATCTCTTCATAGCAACATTTCTTTTGACTGTATAAATGTCATGTATAACCTGCATATGAACATAACCATGAAGAATGTAGCTCTTCATTATCTACATGTAAGAATCTCCAGGACCTGTGTATCAATGACCAACGTATAATGTTCTCTGGTCAGCGTATTGAGTTTCCACTACGACTACCTGCGGCTATCCTTCACGTAACTATGGCTACACTTCACTTATCATCTCCATTGCTTGTGGGTTCACGACTGCGTTATCATTTAGGGCATCATCATGCATTGGTAGTGCATCATCTTTGGACCAACGTGTGTTTCTCTTGGTGTCTCACTCCTTCTCCAAAAAGCCAAGACGTGGAGAGGAGGAGATCCCTCAAGAATTGTGTTTCCCAAATGACATCAAATATTCTTCAATTTATACTAAAACGTAAATGATGAATAGACATGATGTTTGGGTTTCTTGAGCCTACCTCAGTTGTTGGTTGGCTAGATAATAAATCCATAATCAAAATAAATTCATATCTCCATAAATACTTATCGGAATCGAATGATCTTTGGATCAATTCTACACCTCTCGATCAGAGGAATCCAATAAAAATATCAGCTGCCATAAATAAGATGACCCACATGGAGTTTGGCCCTAGTTTCCATTTTAACATATGGGGATTTTCTAAAGAAGCTATGGGGTACATATCTTTCTTGTCATATTTGAATTGGTTTTCTAGGACTCCCCACCCTTGAATCATCTTAAAGGGTTCTTCATTCTGTTTTGCGAACTTGGCCAAAAATGATATATCATATATATCTTGAGGATCGGGAAGATGATACATTCGTTTCAAATATTCAGCTTTAAATGGTTCCATCAGCCCCATCTTTGAATTCTTGAATTGTTTGTCTTCAATATTGACATTATCCACCATCCATCTAACCATATCCGTGTATGGTAGTATCTTGGATCTTGCTCCTATTCTATGAAGAAAAGAGCAAAAAACATCTCTGAATTGAACTGTCGAGGGTAGTATTGAATCTATTGTTGCCTTGTTAACAGTAACTTCATGTCACTCATCTTCAAGTCTATCATAGATAACTTCCCACGTAGTTGCTCCTCCATCAACATTGCAAATCGTATCAAAAAAATGTGGGCGGCATCTCTGTAACCTTAGATTCTAAAACACTCTGTTGCTTCTATTTTTGTATTAAGTTTTGTAAGGACATTTCTTTTGAAGCTTCCCTGAAGTGAAAGAGAGATATATCAGTGTAAACATTAGAGGGAAATTCAAGCCAAAGAGCTCTTTGAAATGACATGAATCATGGGAATATTTGAACGCAATCTCTATATTAACTAGCCATGACTTGAAAATATTAAATTCTCTCCTCAAACTTCTAAACAATAATTGCTTTGTCAACCCACTTGATATTTCATTAAAAACTCAATAATTTCCCATACTTCACGCCTAATTTGCCACATCACGACTTTCAAACGTTGCAACATAACGTTTTTCTTAGATAATGCAAAGTGAAATTGTGAAACATTGCAATATTACATTTCACAATTTTTAAAGGATAACACAATGGCATGCCTTGTCAAATTGCAATTTACGAAGTGCGATCACATAGTCTTAGAGTTTTGCTATCGGAATATCGTAGTGGAGACTTTATCGCATATCACATTTCAGGATTTTCTTTAGGATGTTAATAACATTTACATGGAAACTGCGAGATGCTATTTGCGATGATAAAATTTTCAGTATGGGTTCCATTCTAAAGGTTTAAGGAAAATTTTAGAGTTAGCACTTATTTTCAAAAGCTCAAAAAATTAAAAGGGTCCCCATTTATATGTCAAATACTAACTATTAGTCCCTATAAATGGGAATTTTGTTACATATTACAACATGACCATGGATTTCATTACAGGTCTTCCCAGGATAGTGATACATCATGATTCTATTATGGTCATGGTTGACAGGTTGAGCAAGGTAGCTCACTTAATTCTAGTGAAGACTACATATTCAACTAGTGAGGTGGCACAAGATTTTATCAGGGAGATCATGAGATTACAAGGTGTTCTAAAGAAGATCGTGTCAGACAAGGATATGAATTTCACTTCCAAGTTTTGGAAGGATCTATTTGCAGGTTTGGGTACAAAGTTGGCTTTCAGTATAGCCTATCATCCACAAACAAATGGACATATAGAGAGGGTCAATAGTATCTTTGAGGATATGTTAAGGATGCACGTAATGTACTAGCAGAGAAGATGGGAGGAGTATCTTCCATTAGTTGAGTTTTCATACAACAACATTTATTAGGAGTCATTGAGGATGAGTCCTTTCGAGGCACTGTATGTGTGGAGTTGTAATACTCTGATCCGTTGGAGTGATCCAATGAACAGGGTACTTATTGGAACAGATATGTTGGCAGACATGGAAAGGGAATGTAGGTTATAAGGTAGAATTTAAAGGCAACAAAAGATAGATGGAAGAGTTATGTGGACTAGCACAAGGCATTCAAGGAGTTTCAAGTTGGGGAGTGTGTGTATTTTCACATCAAGCCCAAGAAAAGCTCTTTGAGGATTTGATCATGGGCCAAGTTGGCACCTCGGTATCGCGGGCCTTTTGATATCCTTGACAGGATTGGACCAGTGGCCTATCAAGTTGCACTATCTCTAACAATGAATGTCCATGATTTTTTCCATGTTTCATTGCTTAAGAGGTATATAAATGATGTTGATCAGGTTATTGATTAGTCTATATTGCAAGTGGAGAAGAAGGAGAATTCCAAATGGCACCTCTATGAATATTGTAGTGGAAGAAACTCATGCTCAGGAACAAAGCCATAGATCAAGTTAAAGTGTAGTGGAAGCACTTTGGGCCTGAAGAAGCTACATGGGAGAAGGAGGATTAGATGCGGGCCATGTATCCTTCTTTGTTTTCCAATGGAGGTAAAGTTGTTTTTCTATGATGTTTGGTATATGTTTGGCATATGTTTTGCTGATTTTTTTTAATATGTACATATGTATATGGATGTAAATACTGCCATGAGCTAAGTTATAAAGCTCCAATAAGCGCTATGGATGTTATCTTGTCATGCTGTCATGATATTTTTCTTTTAAGTAGGTCTTTCATTGTAAATATTGCAAGGAGCTAAGTTATAAAGCTCCATGGATAGTATGTTTTATTTTTAGTAGTTTTGTTGAGGTCTAGTGTGGTTTAACACCAAGGACGATGTTCCCAAAGGGGGAGGGGTTTGTAACAGCCCTTACTTAATAGTTTATATGCTAAAAGTTAATAAATGAAAAATAATACCACGGTTAACGGACACTTATTCCATGCCGAACGTTGTGCAAAGATATCCTAGTAAGCTTCACTTGATGTGTTTATGCCAAAAGGAAATTGGCAATGGCAATGGCTAAGGAATTAAAAAGGAGAAAAGGTATTTTTGACACATTTATTTTTGAAAATAAAGGAAAATAGGAGAAAAGGAAGGTGAAAGGTCAAAGGTTGCATGTGAGGAGGAAATTGAAGGAAAATAATGGAAAATGAAGAAAATAGAGGCCTCATTGATAAAAAGGCTTCTTAGGATCAGTTCATGGATTTTGATCAGTTTAGTGTTGGAGCTCTCTCATCATTCTCTCTCTCTCTCTCACCCTTGGACACAAATTTTTCTTTGAGCATTCTAGCTTTGGAGAAAGGAAAGGAAAAGCAAGCAAAGTAAGGACAAGGAAAGCAAAGGAAAGCAAAGATCAAGCAAGGAAGAGTAGGATCAAGCAGCTTCAACATGAATACTTGTAGGTAACATATTTCATGTTTTATTTCCTAGCTGGTTCTGACATGCATGGCTTTGCATGTTGGTATATGGTTATCTTGTTGTCGATGGCATGGTTTTGTTGGGTTATGACAATGGTTTTCAGCCTTTCCTTCCCTTTTCTAGATATCCATGGTGTGATGGGATTGTTTTCTCAGTCTTGATCTTTGGAATTGTCGGATGGTTTTGGAATCTGGGGTGGAGGTGGTCTTCGGAAAATTCCCAAAGGCCTAGGAATCCCTTGACCAGTTTTGGTGGGATACATGATAAATCCTAAGTGTGGAGATTTGGTTTAGGGCCTAGTGATCTGGTGTGGATTGTGGTAAAGCCTGAGAAACTGGTGTCCTGTTTTAGGGCCTAATGATCTAGTGTGTATTGTGGTAAATTCTGAGAGACAAAGAGATAGAAAATTCCTTAATGATAGTGATAGAGTCTGGAGGCATTCCAAGTTTGGTTTAGTTTTGTGATCTCAGTACTGGTTTTGGTGAGATCACAGTTTAGCCAAGGTGGCAGTGGTTTAACCTCTAGATTACCTTGGTTATTTTTGGATTGGTTTATCCATGAGATCCCACATTGATTCTTCGAATATGGCACAGGGGTGACTGACGGAAATAAATATTGGGTTAAGCCATGTCTATAGTCGGGTGGTATGTGGAAGTCCCAAACCTAGTTGTCTTTGCCTATGTTTAATAAAAGCTAAGTTCTTTTTCTTTTTTACTTGTTAATATGTGTCTTTAATGATTTTTATCCCATTGTTATTTTCATGGTTTAATGTTGGTTATAATCATGGTTATATGATTGGTTATTGTCATGGTTATTTCATGTATTTACTTGTAACTAAAAGGATAATGGTTGCAAGTCCTAGCGGATGTCAAAATAGTTAAGGGAAGAGGGTGGTGATCCTTCTTGTTAAGTATCATATGGGTTATCAATCATTTATTCTCTGTCTTATATTCCTTTCCTGTATTTTTCGTTGATGCCAAGTGTTTAACAAAATGTCAGTCCTTGTTGGGGATGGTTAGGCCTAAACCTAGAGTCATTTTTTGATTTATAATTCTTATGGTAATGAAAGATATGTATTATGAAAGCTAGAAGGGTTTCTAGGTAGTGACTTGGATTATGGGCTTGAAAAGTGGCACAAATCCTAGAGTTGCAGACATAAGTCTGAGGAGAAAATTCCCCATATGCATGCATACCCATGTTTTATGTGTGTCTGGAGGTCCTTAGATGCACCCTTGTCCATATCAAGGGAGCATCTGGGGACATAGTCATCTAAAAGCTTAGTGTGACCTAGGGGATGCTTAGGGGAATGTTTATGATGAATTCTAGGAATCCGGTAGCAAGTTCAAAAGTTTTACGTTATGGGTTTCCATCAATTCCACTTCCTCAATTGACACATACGGATTTGAATCATATCATAATAACTTCTCGTCACATGTTGACCCCAGCATTGTACTATGTAACAACCCCCCCATTTATAGGGAGTAGTTAATATTTAACATAAAAATGGAGACACTTTTAAATTTTTTAGCCTCTGAAAATAAATACTAACTCTACAAATTTTCCTTAAAACCTTTAGAATACAACCTATACTTACAACTTTCATCACAAATTGCATTTTCTAGTTTTCCATGTGACAATTATAAACATCCTAAAAAAATCCCAAAATGCGATATGCGATACAACCCCCACTGTGATTTTCCGATCTGAACACTCTAAGAATATGTGATCACACTTCGCAAGTCACAAATTAATAAAGCATGCCATTGTGTCACCCCTTCAAAAACTGTGACATGAGATATTGCGATTTTTGCAATCACATTTCACATTATCTTTGAGAAATGTTATATTAAAATGTTTGAAAGTTGCGATGCAGCAAATAAGGCGTGAGGTGTGGGAAGTTACTAATTTTTAATGAAATATTAAGTGGTTTGACAGAGCAATTAATGTTTAGCAGCTTGAGGAGACAAGTTGATGTTTTCAAGTTATGGCTAGTTATCATAGAGATCACATTCAAAATCTTCCCACAATTCAAGTCATTTCAAAAAATTCTCAACCTTAATTTCCCTCTATTGTGTGCGCTGATATATCTCTCTTTCGTTTGAGGGAAGCTTCAAAAGAGTTGGCATTACGGAAAGTAATGCAAAAGAAGAAGCAACAGAGTGGTTCAGAGTCTGATCTTTCATAGATGTCGCCCATATTTTCTGATGCAGTTTGCAGTGTTGATGGAGGAGCAACGACATGGGAATTCATCTACAATAGACTTGAAGATGAGCAACCTAAAATTACTGTCACCAAGGAAACAATAGATTCAATAAAATCCTCAGGAGTTTAATTCAAAGATGATGCATTCTCTTTTCTTCACAAAATAGGAGCAAGAGACAAGATACTATCATACACAGATATGGTTAGATGGGTGGTGGAAAATGTCAATATTGAAGACAGACAATTCAAGAACTCAAAGATGGAGCTGGTGGGATCATTCAAAGCTGAAGATTTGAAACAAATGTATCATCTTCCTAACCCTTAGGATATATATGATGAATCATTCCTGACCAAGTTTTCTAAGCTTAATGAATAACCCTTCAAGATGATTTAGGGATGGAGAGTCCTAGAAAACAAATTCAAATATGATAAGACGGGTATGTACCCCATAGCTTCTTTAGAAAATCCCCATAACTATACAACTTCTATGTTATGTAGATTGTATGGATTGCCTAATAATACCAAGTTATCTATAAAATGGGTCCCTTTAATCAATGCATGTGTCAATTATCATATAATGAATTGGGCCACTATCCTATCTGATAACCTAGCTACTGCTATTCTCGAATATCGTCAAAAGAGATCCACCTCCATAGAGAACCTTCCTCCATTTTATATGAGTGCCTATATCATGGATTTTATCTGGTTCTATACTCAGTTTCCAATTATGAGTTGGACATGGAATTTTCAAGAGCCCTACCCTATCCATCTCAGTCACAACCAGAATTTTATACCCCATTTTTACAAAATATGCCATGGTGTTATTCTACAATTACATCAATTTGTTTTTGATAAGAAGCCCCCCTATATTTTCTAAGGAAGCTACTACAAACCTTCTCGTAGTAGGAAAGTACTTTGATGAACAATGGATCACATATATCAAAGCTTATGGTAGTACAACAGACCCGCATGTACTCCCTTTGTATGTATTTAACAAGCTGTTAGCCAGAGAAATAGCTCACCAAACTGTTGTTAAATAATTATCCAAGACGTTGAAAGATAGAAAAAAATCGTTATGGCCACCCTTTCCCATCCTCTGTGGTTCTTTTTCATTGGAAAACTTCAACCATGCAAGCAAAGAATTGCTAAATATAGAGAGCCTCAGGCTGCATACTCTGCTAAAGAGGCAATTTGACCCCAAAAAAGTAGCACAAAGTGTTACTACAACACTAAAGGTCAAACCCTTTGTCCATGGAGCTCATGAATTTGAATATCTTTTACAAATAGCCTAACCATTCAAACAAGCATTCAATTGGGTGAAGGTGAATTTGAATCCTGATGACTTTGAAATGTTTCAAGAATTTAGTAATCAGAGGCTCGAAACAATCCCATTTCATTTGTTAAGAACTAATGACAAACCTACACCCAGTGTAACTATTAACAATGAAGGACCCAATTCTCATATAGAATCTTAGGTGACTACAGCCAAGATACAAGGAAGAACATGAAAAAAAGACTATAGTGGAATCCAGTAGAAGGTCAGTTGAGAAACAAGTCAAAAGTGACCTAACTTAGGATATCAGTCCCAAGGGAAAAAGCAATGATTTGGAGTAGGAATGGGACCATTTCAATAAAAAAATCCAAGATACTCCTAAGACAATAGATGTCCAAGAAACCATAGGATATTATACTCCATAGAAAATTCAAAAAATTTCAGAGTCTGAGCCAATGAATGAGCAAGAGACAAGTTTCCAGAATACATAAATCATTCCTACATTTCTGACATCTGAGATTATCCTAGAGGTTACAAAATTACCTCCTTTAGATGTATTATACATCCCACTACATAACGCTATCTTAAAAAGGTATAGGAAAAGAAGGAGAGTGGAAACACCATAAATCCCACAGGGAATGGACCAATAGATATTGTCTAGAGGGATATTCCTTCAAATCCAACTTAAAATTTAACCAAGCTGTCACAATTTACAAGGGCATATGCTACTGCCACCATGGATAAAGCCACTGAAGTATATTTTTTGTTAAGGGAAAGGGAATAAAGGATAGCACAGCTCAAGAAAAAGCTAGAAATCAAGAAAGAAAATGTGAACAAGCAAACCGCTGAGCAAATAGTCCAATTGTAGTAGAGTATGGAAGTACTTAGGATAATCCATGAAGCAGACATCTCTGCAAAGAACATGCAAATCCAAGAGGCAAGAGGCTATGGCGAAATATAAATATGTACCTACTGTTGATGAATTCATCAAAGAGGCATTGGAGCTAAACTCCATTCTATCAAAACAGCAAGATCTATTCTACCAGAGATTGTCCCATATCAACCCTTATCTGAATATGAGTGATCAATTAATAGATAAGGTAATTGATTAGAGGACTGAGTTTAATGACTTAAATACTAAGATATCTTACTACATTGAATGGAAAGAATCCGAAGAAGGAACAAGCCTTAATCTTCCAAAAATAGAAGAAACACACAAAGACATATTATTCACATATTGGGATGCGCAGATCAAGCAGGTAGAACTGGTAGTTGAAAGAGCAATACGAGTGGAAAAAAATATAATAAAATCGGTCAATCACACTTTTCACACCACCAACTTGATAAAAGAAGGTAACCCAAAGTCATTGCCAAATTTTAATGACTTGGATAAAAACTAGAAGGCAAAGATGAAAATCCAAAGGGAGGTGATCAAAAAATTATCAAAGACCAACTGGGAGGCATATTGGCAATTTCTTGTCAAACCCCACAGCCAAATTATGACGTTGAATTTTTCACTCAATTCAACACAAAGGATGTTTCCACCTCTTACAAATGTCATTTTCGCAGGACAAGTCAAAATGCAATTTGAGGCACCTCCTCAAGTAAAACCAATGTCTGATATATGCAATATAAAGGAAAAGTTGGCAGATAGCAAGAAATCTTGATAACCTCTGGTCATCAAATCGCTTTTATTTTTAGAGTTAGTTGCTAGTTAAGAGGAAGGTTGTTTGAAACCTCCTCAGATATTTTGTATAATCTATTTTTGAACTTTAGTTAGATAGTATTTATACCCTTCTCATGCATTTAGAGAAGGGTCTAAGATTTTATCAAGAACATTTGCAAAGAATGCACTTCTGTAAGTTTTTGAATGCCTTGATGAAATTATGTAACATGGTCATTACTTTTGAATATCGAACTACTTTCCTTTGTTGATGCACTAGTGTATTCTTGGAGAATAATTTTATCTGAAGAAAGGAGCTAATCTATGTCACTAGTCAAATGAGCATAACCTCACACATATGGTACTTTTAGCTTGTATGATTATTTATGTTTTATTAAATTAGTGATAACATTTCATTTTCATGAATTATATATGGAGTGTGTTCTTTCTGTTATGTGTTAATTGCACTATTGTATGAGGCTTAGCTGAAAGTATTTATTTTCATATATGATCATTAAATATATGAGATATAGTTTGTACATTTCTTTGACTAACTATTTAGTCAAAGAAATTAACTTTACATGTTATAATATCTGCTTAACACATGAATGATCTTTATTAACACATACCAAACATATATCTTTTTAGATCACATATTGCACAAAATACCCCAGGTTTATATTAGATTATGTTAGCTGAAGTTTTTCACGTTATAATAGGTTATTTAGTTATCATTATTCTTATTGCAATCACTTGAAAACCACCCATTCTTATTTTCAAACCCATTCTAGGAAACTGGTCCCATCATCCCCAATTGGAGCCACCACATCAAATAGAAAAGGAGTTGTCTTTAAGGTCTGAACCAGGTGGTTATCCCCCATGTTGGAGTAGCAGAATTCTAAGGCTTCAAAATTTTGGTGGTAGAAGGAGGGCTACCCAACTATGAATGGAATATAAATCTAAAGATCAATTGAAAAATGTTCATAAGAGTCAAAACCCTTCCACAACTTCTACTTCTTCTAGATCTCGTTCAAAATCTCCAGATCAAAAATATGAAGTTGTAGAAAAATATCCTTCATCTCCTGAAGTATTAAGACAACCACCTTCTTCGGATTACACTCTCAAGTCTCCCGAAGTTCACTCCTTAATAAAACAATTGGAACAGATGTCCATTTCTGCGAAGAAACCTAAAAAGCCCAAAGCCTATGAAGAAAGTGTCACTTCCCTATTATGAGATACTAGTGTATTAACTTGACTACAAAGTGAAAAGTTTGGAGTAAACCCTTTTGAGTTTCCCATTCATTCACGATGTAATAAAGCTACCACATCAAAATCTGAATTAGATACTAGTGAGATCACATCACCTTTCCCTCCATTTACTTCCCCATTCACTCCTACTCAATCGCCTCTTCTCAACAATCTAGTTTTTCAACTCAGACAATTAGTGTTGCCACCAGTAGTAAGTTCTTTACCATCAACATCTACTTTTGGATCTACTTCCTCATCTTCGCAACCTTCAACACAAGTTATGGCCAATCAAATTTCTCAACCTTGGACAAACCCTAGTGTTGTACTAGTTGATAATCCAAATGCTTTCCCAACAAACCCAAAAAAATGGTTGCCTAAGTATAATCTTGATGATGGTCTTCCTGTTGAAGAACATATAAATAACTTTATGTTAGCCATGAATCTTAATGAAGTTGCACATGAATATGTTGTTATCATATTGTTTCATTACACTTTCCAGGGATCTGTAGGATCCTGGTATTTTTCCCTTCTAGCAGGCTCAATAAGAAACTGGGACACTTTTGAAGAAATATTTCTTGCAAAATTTGGCAATGATAGAATAGTGGCATACTTAATCAATGATTATTCCAACTTAAAATTAGGCTCAAACAAAAGGATCAAAGACTTCAAGTCTAGGTTTAACAAGTTGTTGAACAAAATCCCAACTTCCTCTAGACCTGTAGTAGATGTGCAAATAGAATGGTACATATCCTCCCTTCCCTCTAATATCACAATTTTTGTAGATAAAGCCAATAAGGCTACCCTCGTAGAAAACATGAAAGAAGCGTTATCTGTAGAAAGGAAAATTATTGCCTTAGAAGAGAGGTCACAGATAGAGGAAAGGAAATCAAAGAAAGGGACATTTAAGGAAGATTCAAAAAAGAAAGCTCCAAAAGACCCTTTCAACCTTGAAGGCCTTCAAAAGGCATTAAAGACCATGTCAAATGAAATGGTCAAAAACAAGAATTAAGTTGCAGAACCATCTGCTCCCAAGAAATATTTTTGCACATTCAAGAGAAATCCTTCTTCTACATCCCAACCACCAAATATTATTTCAAATTCTGAATTCTATCAAGAAAAGGAAGAAGACTCAACAACCAAAGATGAAGCAAAAACTGAAGAACAAGTTGAATTAAATGGAATGTGGGACTTCATTTTTCCAACTGAAGAGGAAGAAGAAGCTATGCCAGTAACTGCAAGAAGTAAAAGCTCTACTAATACATCTACAACAAATCAAAAATAGAAAGTTACTACTCCTGTAAAGGAGAAAATAGTAAGCAAGAAATCTAAGACTACTCAAACTGATTCTATTCCATTAGATCCTCCAACTGCTTCCAAACTTTTATAATATCAGATACAGTGGGATATAATATAGTCGAAGATATGAAAGTGATGAGAGAAAATATTTCATTGCATGAATTGACTAAACTCAAACAACAATAGAAAATATTACTTAGAGAATTAAAAGCAGTTCCTATAGCTCCTTTACCATCCGCTGTAGTTACTCAAGCTGCTAAAGATATGGGAAAGCCTCCTTCATCTTCAAATAAAGTAAATCCCATAGACCTAGTTCTCTTAGGTTATACATCTATTTCTCATACTCCTCCATTTCTTCTTACTTATGAGATTTTCAAAAAAAATGTCCATAATTGCCTTGCTAATTTTGGAGCCTCTTCAAACATCATGCCAAGAACCGTGTGCACTAAATTAAATATTACACCTCAAAAATCTGTTGTACACATAGTTCAACTTAACAGTACAAAAGTAGAGGTACTTGGATAAATGATATTAGTTTCAATCAGGGTTTCCTCCAATCCAAAAGTTTCACAGATAATCACTATTCTAGTGGCTGACATCCCTGAATTTTATGGTCTAATTCTGAGGAGGGATTGGTCTGAAAAGTTACACAGATACTTTGCAACTGATTGGTCTCATATGTGGTTACTATATAATGGTAAGCCTAACCAAATCAGAGTAGACCGTGAGAAATTCATGAAGTACATAATCATTGATCTTGAGGGAAGCAATGAACCTGCAGCTTTCACCAATAATATCATTGGAAATTACTCAAATGAGTCATTCTTGGGATCCTTTAATGCACAAAGAACTCCCTTTTCGGATAATGTTGTAGTATCTCAGATAGAAAATTTTCCACAAATAGATGCTTCCAAGTGTATTGATGTAGTTGATAAACTTATAGATAATTCACTATTCTGGACTCTTTATTTTGATGGTTCAAAGTTTGAAGATGGTGCAGGTGTTGGATGTATCCTAATCAGCCTGCAAGGAGAGAAAACCATGTTAGCATGTAGGCTTGAATTTCAATGCACTAACAATACTACAGAATATGAAGCATTGATTCAAGGGCTATACAAAGCCATTGGCCTTGATGTCAAGTATTTGTAAGTATAAGGAGACTCTGAAATAGTTATTAAATAGGTAAGAAACAAAATTCATTGTGTATGGGCATCTTAAACATTATCAATCCCTAGCCCATAATATTACTTCTCACTTCATTACTTTTAACATTTCTTCAATTCCCAGATCACAAAATCCAAGTGCTGATTTGCTTGCCAATGTAGAATCTAAGCTTATACCTTCAAACGAATTTAGTTTAGATAGATTTTCTATCGAATTAATTTTTATACCATCGATCCCTGGTAATGTAACAAATTGGAGAGTGTTTAATAATGTTGTTGATATAATCAATTTCCTTACATCATAAGGATCTTATGAGGAACATAGATGAACATGAACATGACTTGCAAATCAACCATAAAAAAGATCAAAATCCAATTCCAAAGACTGTAGTCAAAATGGAAAATATCTATGATTTGAAAGATAGATTTAAAAAGATTACCAACTCCAAGACTCAAATTTCTACTTTGAGATTTGAAGTGGTAAACCTAGGCACAACTAAAAAGCCTCAAAACATCAACCTAGTTCTTAGTTTATCATCCGAAGAAAGGATATCATTCATTACGTTGTTGAAAACATATAAAGGTGTCTTTTCCTAGGATTATTCAGATCTCAAGACCTATGATACCTTTGTAATTCAATGCACTATATCGATGACCTCTAATAAGAAACTAGTTCAATGGAGGCTTAGAAAGATTCATCCAAACCTTGAAAGCCAAATCAAATTTGAATTGAACAAACCTGAAAGCAAAGATAATATTTCCCGTTAGATAGTCAAAATGGGTATCAAATATAGTTCCTTTCAGGAAAAAGAATGGAGATATTAAGATTGGTATTGATTTTAGGAACTTAAACAGAGCTTGTCAAAAGGATAACTTTCCTTTACCTACCATGGACCAAATATTGCAATCAGTTCAGACTGTGAGTTAATTTTTTTTCTAGATGGATTTTCATGATACAATCATATTCTTGTACATCTAGATGACAGATTGAAGACAACATTCAGGACCAAGTGGGAGACATACACTTATTGGAAGATGCCTTTTGGACTCACCAATGCAGGTGCTACATTCCAACACACCATGGCTATTGCTTTTAAAGGTCTGATTAATAAATCAATTGTTATTTACCTAGATGACATCACAGTCTACTCTAGGAACATAAATAATGATTTGAATGACCTAAAGCATATTTTTGAAAGATGCAAGAAATATGGCATTTCTCTAAATCCCAAAAAGTCATACTTTTCTTTAGAAAAAGGTAAACTCCTCGGATTCATAGTGTCCAAGAAAGGAATTTATATTGATCTTGATAGAATATAAGAAATTGAAAAGATTCCTCTCCCACATAACAAAAATACCATGCAATCATTCCTAGGCCAGATTAATTTTGTAAGAAGATTTGTTCCTTATTTTTCACAGATTGTTCTACCCCTTCAATCAATGATAAGAAAGAATGCAATATTTAAATGGGGTAAAGATGAAAGAGAGTCATTTGAGTTAATAAAAAAAACCATTATCATTGCTCCTTTAACAACTCTAGACTATCTCAAACCTTTTGTATTGTACACATTTTCATCTGATACATCATATGCAGTAGTTTTAACACAATTGAACGATCAAAACATCAAGGCACCTATCTCTTTGTTCAGTTCCAATTTATAGGGTGTAAAGCTAAACTACTTAGTTATTGAGAAACAAGATTTTCCTATCTTTAAAACCTTGAAACATTTAGACCTTTTCTCCTCAAAACTCATACAAAAATAATAGTTCATTACCCTGCAGTAAGGCAATTGTTGATTCAAAGATAAGTGGGGGAGAAAAGAGCCAATTGGGTCACTGCACTTCAAGAGTATGATGTAGAAATACGGCTAGCTAAAATTGTTAGGGGCTAAGGCTTTTGCAGGATGCTAACTGGAGCATCCCACTTATCAATAGCAGAAGACCAAGGTAATGAAGTGCAAATATCAAAGGTAAGCCTCAACGATGCACAATCACAGTATGTTGATTTGAAGTTTTATTTAAAGAATGGATATGATCCAATGCATCTCAATTAAAAAACAAAGTGTGCTTTAAGATTGAAACCACATTAGTAGGAGTTAATTGATGATGTATTATTTAGAAAAAAGTATGATTCATTATTATTAAGATGCCTCGAAAAACCTGAACCTAAAAAGGTTATGCAGGAGTTACATGATGGACCAGTTGGAGGTCATTTCGAAGGAAACACCACAGCTCACAAAATCCTACATGCAAGTTATTATTTGCCAACACTATTTAAGGATGCACACGACTATGTAAGAAAATTTAAAACTTTTCAAACTATAGCTAGAAGAGAAAAGAAACCAACATTCCCTTTATAGCCAGTGAATATCCAACAACCATTTGAGCAATGGGGATTAAATATAATTAGTGAGATTGTTCCTAATGCTTCCAAGCAGCACAAATACATCCTTACATCTACTGATTATTTCAAAAAATGGGTAGAAGCTATCCCACTAAAGGTAGCTAGCACAGAAAGTATTACAGACATTATTGATCAGTACATAATCACTAGCTTTTACTTACCCACAACTTTAATGTTTGATAATGCATCTTAATTTTCTGGAAATACTATGGCAGAATTTGCCTTAAAAATAGGTTTCAAATTGTTGTATTCAACCAACTATTATCCACAAGGTAATGGATTAGCTGAATCAATAAACAAAAACCTTATCAGAATCATCAAGCAGACTATAGACCAAAATCATAGGAATTGGCACAAACCATTGACATTTGCTCTTTGGGCAGATAGAATAACACATAAGGCCTCAATCGGTTCTTCTCCTTTTAATTTAGTTTATGGAAAAGAACCAGTTCTACCCATGAACATAGAAATCCCATCTCTTGCCCTAGTGCAATTTATTAATGAAAATGTGTCCTCTTCTCTTCAAGCAAGACAATTTCAGATCCTTAAGCTCAAAGAAGAAAGAGAAAAAGCTAAAGCCAACCATTCCCATCATTAGGAGTTAGTTAAAGCCTCTTGATACAACCTCTGCCAGTCATAAAACCTTTGAAGTAGGTGATCTGGTTTTGAAATGGGACAAAGCATATGAGGAAAAGGGAAAACACACCAAATTCCAAATACTATGGCTTGGACCATTCCAAATCATTGAGAAAATTGGTCCATCAAAGTTTCTTTTATAAGATTTGTTAGGTAGAATTGATTCCTTGCATGTTAATGGGAAAATTTTGAAAAAATACATTTCCTAGAAGACAACCTATTCTAATTTTGTATTATATTGTCCTTAAGATTCTTAGGAGAATAAAGGTTAAATAGTATTTACTTTTGGCTTCTCAAAATAAAGTGTCCGATAATATTTTGATTTTTCGCTTCTATAAATAGGAAAAGTTAAAGAAATAATTAGAGCATTTGAGTATCAAAATGAACCTTATTTCTTTGGAAAAACTTGACCTTGCTAAAAACACTTATTCTATGAACAAGCTCTTATCTTTATAAAGTATAGATGTTTTGTTAGTAGTCAAGAAAAGAACTTTTAACCTAATAAGGACTTTCTACATATGAGTATCTCAAAACTCTATTATTATCATCCAAAAATCTTAAAAAGGGCCAATGATTCACCCCGTATGATATTTTCTTTCTTTTTTAGAATGTAATTCCAAAACATACAAAACTTAAAAGACAATAAGTCTCATTATGAGCTTGTTTACCATGATCATAAGGGAATAATTAAACTGATATTACCAAAGCTGCATGTCAAAACAAGGTAATAGCCAATGATCTAATGAATCAAAGGAAAAGGGATCTCATCAAGAGACAGCTTGTTTGGTTTAGTTACAACCAGTGAATGGCATTGTCATTATTGGGTTACCAAGCCTGGACAATGTCTTTCAAGAAGATTGAAAAGAAAAATTACATGAAAGGAAAAATACAAGGTCCATATGAGAAAGAAAGCAAATGAATATCATTTTGAATTCTAAAAATTGCTTCAGATGGGACAATGAATCATTGTTGGTTAAGATATAACCCTTCCGAGGCTATGAACGCCTGCTGGAAGTAGAGGCTCTATCTATGATAAATGAGTAAGCAATAAAAACTAATATGTAGAAGACAAGTACTATATCTCTTTAAATCTTAGTATTGACTGATGCAAACATTTGTATTTTTATCACTACAAGAGTAAAGTAGTTGAGTAAATAAATTGAGTGAGTGATTATGATTTTAGAGAAATCTTGTTTAGTTTATAACTAATGTAATTATTATTCCTATAACTCTTCTAATTTTGAAATTTTTAGAAATTTCAAAATAACAATTAGAGATTGTTGGTTCTCCCAAGTGAATCACCAATGGTTGTACTATGTAACAACCCCCCCATTTATAGGGAGTAATAGTTAATATTTGACATATAAATGAGGACCCTTTTAAATTTTTTAGCCTTTGAAAATCGATGCTAACTCTACAAATTTTCCTTAAAAACTTTAGAATATAACCCATACTTAAAACTTTCATTTCAAATCGCATTTCGTAGTTTTCCATGTGACAATTATAAACATCCTAAAGAAAATCCTGAAATGCGATATGTGATAAAACCCCCACTGCAATTTTCTGATCACAACACTCTAAGAATATGCTATCACACTTACTAAGTACAAATTAATAAAGAATTCCCTTGTGTCACCCCTTAAAAGCTTGCGAAATGAGATATTGTGATTTTCGTAATCGCATTTCGCACTATCTCCGAGAAACTCTATGTTATAATGTTTGAAAGTCGCGATGTGGCAAATAAGGTGTGAAGCATGGGAATTTACTGATTTTTAATGAATTATTTAGTGGTTTGACAGAGAAATTAATGTTTAGCAGCTCCAGGAGAGAAGTTGATGTTTTCAAGTTATGGCTAGTTAACAGAGACATTGCATTCAAAATCTTCCCATGATTCAAGTCATTTCAAAGAGCTCTCAACCTTAATTTCCTTTTATTTTGTGCGCTCATATATCTCTCTTTCATTTCAGGGAAGACTCAAAGGAGATTTCATTACGTAAGTAATGCAAAAGCATAAGCAATAGAGTGTTTCAAAGTCTGAGCTTTCAAAGAGGTCGCCCATATTTGTTGATACAATCTGCAGTGCTAATGGAGGAGCAATGGCATGGGAAGTCATCTACAATAGACTTGAATATGAGCTACCTAAAATTATTGTCACCAAGGCAACAACAGATTCAATAAAACCCTCAAGAGTTCAATTCAAATATTTTTCGTTCTCTTTTCTTCACAGAATTGTAGCAAGATCCAATATACTACCATACATGGGTATGGTTAGATGGGTGGTGGAAAATGTCAATATTAAAGACAGACAATTCAAGAACTCAAAGATGGAGTTGATGGGATCATTCAAAGCTGAAGATTTGAAACAAATGTATCATCTTCCTGGTCCTCAAGATATATATGACAAATCATTCCTGACCAAGTTGCATAATGAAGAACCCTTCAATATGACTCAGGGTTGGAGAGTCCTAGAAAACAAATTAATATGATAAGACATGTATGTGACCCATAACTTCTTTAGCAAATCTCCATAACTATGAAACTTCTATGTTATTTAGATTGTATGGATTGCCTAATAATACCAAGTTCTCTATAGAATGGGTCCCTTTAATCGATGCATGTGTCAATTATCATATAATGAATTGGGTCACTATCCTATCTGATAGCCTAGCTACTACTATTTCTGAATATCGTCAAAAGAGATCCACCTACACAGAGAAACTTCCTCCATTTTATATGAGTTCCTATGTCATGGATTCTATCTGTTTCTTTACTAAGTGTCCAATTATGGGTTGGAAATGACTTTGCAAGACCCCTACGCCATCCATATCATTCACAAACAGATGTGGGAATCCAATTTTACACCCCATTTTTACAAAATATGCCATGGTGTTATTCTACCATTACATCAATTAATTTTTCATAAGAAGGCCCCCAGATTTTCTAAGGAAGCCACTACAGACCTTCTTGAAGTAGGAAAGTACTTTGCTGAACAATGGTTCACATATATTAGAGTTTACAGCAGTACAACAAACCCACATGTACTCCCCTTGTATGTCTCCGGTAAGCTGTTAGCTAGAGAAATAGCTCACCAAACTGTTGGAAAAGGCTTAACCAAGACCTTGAAAAATAGTAAAAATTCTTTATGGCCACCCTTTCCCATCTGGTGTGGTTCTTTCTCATTGGAAGACTTCAACCATGAAAGCAAATAATTGATAAACATAAAGAGCCTCAGGTTGCATACTTTGCCAACGAGGCAATTTCACCTGGAAAAAGTAGCACAAAATGTTACTATAGCACAAAAGGTCAAACCCTTTGTCCATGAAGCTCATGAATTTGAAGATCTTTTACAATCAGTGGAACCATTCAAACAAGAATTTTATTGGGCAAAGGTGAATTTGAGTCCTCTGTTAGCACCTAAATCTGCCTTAGGCTGAAGGAAGGCAAAATTCAGGGTAACCACAAACCACGCTCAGTCTGGTAGCTAGCCCTACCAGAACAGGAGAGGGGTCTCTCCGAGTCACGCTTAGTGAATAAGTAAAAGAAATGGTCTGAGATGACTTACAATGAAATATTGATCTTAGGCTAGTAAATAAATATGGAAACAAGAAGCAATTTTGTATGAATGACTGTGTTTCTGGGATATATGGGACCAACGAACAGTATGACCAGAGAATTTAACACAAAGGCACAAATTACTTCGTGAGGCAAGACAGGCGGAAAGTCTAGCAATTAAACTTGAAGTAAATGCAGAATGGAAAGATTGTTTAGGAGGGTGAAAAGGGCATAAACACATGAATCCTTTTCAACAGAAGAAAAACACACATCATGAAACTTTCCCACAGGCAGAGCAATAAATATGAATTCTACCTTATCTTACTTAGAAAATTTCACTGGAAATGAAGATGAATGAACTATGAAAAATAACAAATTAGATATGAAACATAAAGAGAACACATTTGCTACACTCACACCACAAGAATCTCATGAACCAGAGCCACTACCTTTCATTAATTCTCTGTCAAAATATACAATGAAGAACTGAGTTTCTCTCCCACAGTCTCCCAAAAATTACAACCAACCAACCATTTGCAAATGGTTTGCATATAATAAATACACTATGCCATGGGGAAATAGAATGACCAAGAGTTGGGGAGTTTTTCAAATCATTACAAAATGCAAATGGAAAGCCAACTAGTAGTTACAGGTGTAGCGTTACAAAAATGACAAATGGCTTGGGTGACTGCACGCCTTCCTTTGCCACTTGGATAGAAGCCAACCTTTACTAAAAATATTCTTTAAACTTTGCCTTAGCTATCACAAAAAGTGTACTGTAAATGAGTGGACCCACTTGGAGAAAGTCGCGAATCGAAATGTCGCGAAGCGGAAGTGATTTTGGCCTTTTTCTCTATATGCGCCGCGCCCAAATCTATATGTCCCACGCCACTTTGGAGGCGATCTTGAGGTACCTTCTGGGGTCCAAATTGTGCCCACGTGTTCTTTTTAGAAAGCCTAGCTGGTCTACTTTCCAACCCAACTGGAATTTCTGAATTTGGTGCTCATTTACCCCTCCAAAACTTCATTCTCCCAAGACTGCTTCCTATGTCTCAAAATAGGGGCAGAGAGGTCATTTCTTGAGTGTTTTTGACCTCCTGGGGACTCAAATCATGCCCAAATTTCTTGTCCATGCGCCAGCAGGCATGATATTTCATGCTAAATCCAAAAATGCAAGCCATTTGTGACTTGGAGCTCCCAATCCTAAGCGTCGTGACAGTGGCTCGGCGCACAGGGAGAAAAACCCTCTGTTGTGACCAAAAATTTGTTATATGACCAAAATTGCCCCAAATTTCTTGCAATTTAGGCTGGAGATCCTCTATTAGGTGCTATACAGGGCCACAGAGGCTTCAGCGAAGATTCGAAGCTGATCTTGCTCTTTTTGCCTCTTTTGCCTCTTTGTCTCTTTGCTCAATTTTGCGTTCAAACTCCTTATCCGAGCCTTTGAACTCATGTTTCGTGCCCTGTAGTGATAAACCATCTGCCTCAATATGGGTCTTTCCTTGTTGGCCTTCTCTAGAAGTCTCTCAAGGTGGGTGTTGGTCCGCTCGAGCCAAGGCTCACAGTCATTTTTAATCTCTTTCTCTAATGGAGTGAGCTCTATCCTCCTATGCTGGGCAGCTTGGCGATTCTCACAGATGTTTTGTAGCTCCATGATCTCATTATGGTCCTCAAGCTATTTGTTCCTCTACTCCAAATACCTGATAATCCACTTAGCCCTCTCCAACTTGAGTGACAAATCTTGGATCTCCGTTTTCTGCTCCTGGATGGTCCTCCTAAGTGTGGCACTCTCCACATCTGCATCATCATCATGAATGAGGATGAAGTCGGCCTCTTGTTCACCTGATGGCCCTTCGTCATGTATGAGCCTCTTTCCCTTGTCCTGTACCTGTGTTTCCGATGTCAGAAGCGAGGCCCTTCCACCCCGAGTGGAGATAACACTCGCTTTTCTGCTGCAAACAAATTTCTACTGCCTCTCTAATAGGTGATGAATACTGGCATAGTAGTGGTCTCATGGTGCTCATACTGATGGGAAGGACCACCTATCTCATGTTCAACCTCTGATAATACCTGTGAAGTGTTGAAGAGGTCACAGGAGATGAAGTCATCCCAAGTAATGCCCTGCAATCCCAACTGGTGATCCACCAAAATCTTAATAAGAGCAAAGTGATAAACACTGTTAAGTTGCTGCTGAGGGGTTTTGTGCTGCATGAAGGTGTTCATCCTCTCTATGTTCCTGCAAATGAAATATGGGATGTTCATCATCTGCAGCCTTGTACAGTGCATGAGCAACCTGATGTGATAGGCATATAGACGAGAGAACCTCCCCTCACAGCTGAAGTACTTCATGATCAACATCATGAGTGGAGCATATTCATCTTTCAAATATCTAAATGGAAAGACTCTTTGGAGCTGCCTCAAGAAACTGGCCTTAATGTAAGGCTCATAGTGCTGCCTACCTTCTGTTTCTTGTGCCACTGTTCTCCAACATTCGGTATGCCGGTTGCTAATGAGACAGTTTCAGGTGTCAATGTGAAGGTGACCCCAGCCAAGATAGAGTGATATCCATGTAGGTGAAGCACAAAAAGACGGGCCAACTCATGATGAACTCGAACATTATCCACCCTTTGACAAAACTCAAAACATGATAGATGCTGGAAACATGACATAGCAAGAGGGCAAGCCTGCAGTTCTGTGAGGGTGGTTGGCTCATCGCTAACATGTTTGCCACTTTTGTGATGTCTCCTGGGAGCCTGTTCTTTTGAGGATGAATCACTTTGTGTTTCCATCTCATACTCCGATGAATGCTCATATGCCATGACTGTTGTATGTGTATTGTACTTAAACTTCCCTTTGATGATGGTATGAAACTAGGTGTTGATATGAACTCTGCCACCAAGGGGAACACTGCAAAAAGGGAGTGTTAGGAAAGGGAATAATATAATGGGATTAGGGGTTATGGGGGAGGAATTTTGTTTAGGGACATGTAGGGGGGTTTAGGGATTTTATAAGGTAGGGTTTTGGGGTTTTATAGTTGGCAATGAGTGGAGAGGATAGGGAGTAAGGGTTTAGTATTGTTTTAGGGTAGGGAAAATAGGGAAAAATGGGATAGGGGGAAAGGGAAAAATGGAAAGAAGGGGAAAAATGAAAGGGAGGAGGAGCCTTGGCATCAACACCACAAGTTTGCAACCCTAGAGCAAAGGCTTTGATGTTTTCAAGTGGTAGCGTTTAGGCATTTTTTAGTGCAATTATAAATGGCCATAACCATCATCCTATCCACAAAATTTGATGAGCAAGCCATGATATAGACCCTACCTGGCAATTGGAAGGAATTCCAAACGATTTGTGGCAATTTGGAACAATTTCGGGCCTTTGTGGGTGTGCGTCGCGCAACAAACCCAGTGCGTCGCGCTTTGTATATGCGTTGTGCCCATGTTAAATTAACACTGTGGTGTAGCACTCTGTGCGTCGCACTCCTCTGTGTGTGCATCATGCTTCTGAAAATGACTCCAAACTCACTCCAAACACGTGCAAGTTCTCCCAATGACTTTGCAATGCTCCTCTATAACCTTGATTTGCACAATGACTTTGTTTCTTGTGGAAACTTGTATATAAAGGCATTTCGAGTCATGAGTTTAATTTTTTCTTTTTCAAAACCCACTTTGCTAATGTCTTGTTTTGGCACTTCTCACTGATTTAATGCAACACTGAATTTCACTTTTCCCTTTGAATTTTTAACTAGAATGATGAAATTTTTGGCACTTTTTGTAGGGGTCGCATGACATGGCATTTGGCCAAGGAAACCATAACTATGCATGAAGAGATCAACTGGAGACTTTTTCGGAAAATTATCACAAATGACACACTGTTTGACTTTTCTTCAAAACAAATTTTTGAAGAACAATCGTAATTTGTAAACATGACGATGAAAATATTTGAATCACAACTTTGTAAGGGCCTCCCTCGGGCCTACATGGATTTACGGGACATGGTTGAAGACCAAATTGACTAATCACTAGACCTAATGACTGAAAATGATTCTCGTCCATTAAAAGATCGATCATTAACTGTCATGGACTTTAGTGAACATTGAGAAAAGACCTAAGCCAGCAGGTGCCAGACATGAGGGGAAATGACTAGCATGACCTTTTCCATTAGATTATGGCATGCCCCTAGCAGAACGCAACTGGGTGATTGGAGTGGGACTCCTAAAAATGAAATACAACAAGAGTTTTGATCTCTAATGGAGGATTGACAAGACCGACTCTAACATTGGCTCCAATGGGGGATGGTAGCTCCTTGGAGGTGCCAAGAACAGCAGATCTCTGGAAGAGCTAGACAATGCCTTCGTCCATTGGGATATGGAGTCATTATTTCGACAAATGACACAAGACTCTAACTCATTTACGAAACTGAAATGACCAAAAAAAAAGCCTGACTCAAATTTGATATTGAAATGACTTGAAGACTAAGTTGACAAACTCTAACCAAACTGAAATAAAATGGTATTTACAATGACAGTGGAAGCAGCATCAATAACTCAGAAAAGGTACCGCTTGAGTAGCCAACCATTGATCGGCCCTCCTGGACAATCTTTCCCGTTCATTTCCTTCAGAAGAAAGGCATTTTCACCCTAATATGTTGCACTCTTGAAAGGACCTTTCCAAAGATTCTCGAACTTACCGTGCTTACCCTTCTCCTCATTCCTTGCATCCCACTTCAGCACCACATCATCCAACTGAAATTTATCCGCCTTTGCTTTTTTGTCATAGATTTTCTTAATCTTCTCCTACAACTTGGATGTGTTCTGAAAGACTTCTTCTCTGGTCTGTTGTAAGTGGACCATTTGATTCAACCTTCTCTGCATAGGGTCTTCTTCACTGCTGGCCTCCTGGAGAAGTTTGACTACCATGGCTACGAGAGAGGTAGGAAACACTATATCAACTCCATAAACAAGCCCAAAAGATGACGTACCAATGGATTTCTTCTGTCTAACCTGATTTTCCCAAAATGCGTTGACCAACCTCTTATGCCAGCTCTTCTTGTTTATTTCCAGCAGCTTCTTGATGATGTTGACCAAGGATTTATTCGAAGACTCCGCTAATACATTGCCTTGTGGATGATATGCGGTTGAGTGACCCAAAATGATGTGATATTTATGACAAAACTCTACCATCCTTTTTGATTTGAAAGCTGTTGTGTTATCAGTGATTAACTTATTCGGGAAACCAAAGCGAGACAAGATGTTATTTTCAAGGAATGAAATAATTATCACATCTGTAGCTTGTTTGGTGGGAATCGCTTCGATCCATTTCGTGAAATAGTCTGTCACTGTGAGGATCCATCTATGCTGACCGAAAGAAGTGGGATGAATTTCACCAATGAAATCCAACCCCCATTTCTGTAAAGGAGCACTCACTTCAATGGGCTTAAGTGGCAAAGGTTGTAACTTCTACCTTCCTTCAAAAATCTGACACTTATGACAGCTCTTGACCATCTTATATACATTAGCAAACAATGTTGGCCAATAGTATCCCTCTCTCATAATTTTATTTGCAGTTGATTTCCAAAAACGGTGACCACCACATTCTCCTCCATGGAAGTCCTCCATGACCTTCTTTGCTTCCTTTTCCACCAGGCAATTTAACAGAATGCCACTGGGGTCTTTCCAGTAAAGTGCATAATTTAGAATGCAAAACTTGGCAGCCTTCAATTTGAGTGTTCTAGCTTTGTTTCTAGTCATGCCGGGTGGTGGTGACAAATTTTTAAGCACATGTATGATATCTGAATACCACGGAGAAAGAACAAACATTTCAGATACCTAAATTGACGATCCTTCCTCATTCTCATTGGACATAGTAGCGATCAGATCTATGTCTAAGGCATGCAAGTTTGACTTGGCCATTAACTTTGCCAATCCTTGTCCTTTAACCAAATTTGTGGGCTTTATTTCCACATCATATTCCAACAAAGCTACAATCCACTTGCCACGTCTTCCTTTTGGATCTGTCTGCACTAAAACATCTTTGACAACAGCATTAGGAACATAAGCCAAAATATGAGAATGCAGAATATACACCTGAAAATCTTTCAATGCTTTCACAAGTGCAAGGGATTGTTTCTCAATGATGTTGTATTTTAAGGCTGCATCTCTTACAGCTCTGCTGAATAATGCAATGGGTCTTTCGTGATCATCTCTTTTCTGCAATAACACAGCTTCCATAGTATGCTCTGAAGCGAATGAAAACAACATGAAATCCTGAGTGTAGTCCGGGATGACTAGAATTAGAGCTGAAGAAAGAGCCAATTTGACTAAATTGAAAGATTTTACAGCCTCCTCCGTCCATTTCACTTGGCTGTCCTTCTTAAGCATGTTTGTAATCTCTCTTAGGTGCTCAGCAAGATTAGGTACAAAGCAGTGTAGAAAATTCATTTTACCATTGAAAGATTGAATTTCTTTCTTATTCTGGGGCAGATCAATTTGTTGAATTTCTTGTAAACGTGGTGGCTCAATACGAATGCCATATTTTGAGATAATGTGCCTGAGTAGTTTGCCTTCCTCCATGGTGAACAAGCTCTTTTTCGGATTAAGTGACAAGCCATATTTTCTGCATTTTTGAAAGACAGTTTTTAGATGGTACATGTGTTCTTCATCAAATTTGGGAAACACCGTCAGATCATCCAAGTACACAACCAAAAAGACATCCTTCTCATTTGCGAAAGCCAAGTCCATTTCACGCTGAAATGTGACACCTGCGTTCTTCAAACCGAAAGGAATTTTAGCGTAATGAAAAGTTCCCCACGGAGTGATGAATGTTGTCTTGTCTTAGTCATCTTCATGGATAGAGACTTCGTTATATCCGGAATAACAATCAAGCAGTGACATACGAGATGCTCCCACTACTCGCTGAAGTATATGGTCCATTTTGGGTAGTGGATAGTTATCTTTCAACGAAACTTTATTGAGATTTCTAAAATCAATGCACAAGCGAATCTCACCTGTCTTCTTTTGTATAGGCACCAAATTAGAGATCCAATCTGAATATCTGATGGGAACAATGATCCCTGATTTGTACAACCTGTTTATCTCATTTTGAATTGATGGTAGCAGCTTTGGATTTAGCCTTCTTAACTTCTGTCTGAATGGTTTCTGATTGGGCTTAATGGGTATAGTGTGCTGAATTATATTGGTATCATATGTCTTTAAGTCTGAATAGTCCCAAGCAAACACATCTACAAATGAAGACAACGAGTTGATATATTTGTCCTTGATCTTTTGTGGCAATGCTTTAGATAGTTTTACCATTTTAGGATTAGAAATTGTTCCGATATTGACCTCTTCTACACCCTTCTCTGTTGGCTGCAATGTTGGTTTGCGGGCTACATCATCTTGATCAAAAAGTTCTTCTAAAGGTATCAAGCCTTTAGGAATAACATTATTCTTTAGCTGTAACACGTCCATCTGCTTGATCTGCACATCATCTTTACCATTATCTTTACCATCATCATTTTCTACATCAATTGAGGTTTCTTTGAACTTACCTTTATTTTGCAGAAAATCATCAATCTCCTCATCATCTTGGAAAACTTGCAAATATCTTTGATTTTCTGGGACAGTCGGACGATGCTTGACATGGATTTCGAATTTACTGCTAGAGTTCATTGGGATCTTCAAATTGCTTGATGCCTTATTAATAGCATCATCAATGCTATTTTGTATACGGCACACATGTCAAGGTATATTCTGAAAATAATTTTAGGATGTCTAGGACTACATTCTGGTAAGCTCGTATCCTAGGATTCTTTGCTTGATATTTGCCTTTGACTTGCTTAATCACCAATTCAGAGTTGCCATATACTGCAATCCTCTTCACATTCAGCGTTCTTAGAATCTTTAGGCCAATAATCAGAGCTTCATACTCAGCTTCAATGTTTGAACAATCAAAATCCAATTTGTAAGAGCATACCCACACATTACTAGGCACTTTGTTCGGGGTGGACAAAGCACTGCGTACCCAAATTTCAATTCTAGCGCCATCATTTCCCACTGCTCCATCGAAATCCATGGTCCACAAACCTTCTTCCTCCTCTTGTAAGTGTTGGAAATCTATTTGTTGTGCTTTGTCTGCTTTCTATCCATTACTTTTAGCTGATCGCTCAACCGTGTTCTGCTGTTCTTGTCCCTCTTTCTTTAAAACTCCTTTGAAATTTTCTGTTATTTCTGGAATATCATATGCTTCTACTAACTAACTATCAATATCATTGAAACTATCAGAATACAAAACAAAATACTCTAAATCTGTATATACATAATTAATCGGATGATTTATTGGTTTCTCCTTGCTTGTAATTATGTATTTCATTTTTTGTTCCCAATACAATTTCTTCATTTGGCCAAACACCGAAATCGTTGCATAGGAGAAATCTAGTTGTAGTGTCCCTTTCAATTTTGCTACCCAAGACCTAGAAAGAAGCATGCCAAACCTGGGAGGAATATCTGCTACAACAATGTCCATCAAAACATTCTTCATTGGGATTTGATCCAAACTCACAATTAAGTCTTTGATGAGCCCGATACATCTTACTCTGATGGAATCAAACAAATAGGGATCATGGTATTTCTGGGTGATGTCCAGACCTAGCTTATCCATGATAGCCTTGGGCATGAGATTGTGAGAAGCTCTAGAATTGAACATGGCATTATGTAACACAAAATCATGCAATCTTAAACTGATATAAAAAGGTGGTACATCACTATCAGGAGACTCACCGTTCGATGCTGGCCCAAAAATCATTTCGGGTTGATCATCTTCGACATTCACCATGTCGGACATTGGGTCTAAATTCAAAATTTTAGATACTTGCCCTCTATAACTGTTGTTCCTCATTATTTCAGTCAAGGGAATGGATACTTTCAATTTAGAAATCTCATTCTCTAAATTAAAGCGGGAATCTTTCCTACCTCTTTGACTGGGATTTCTTTCCTTTCCTTTTCTTTCAATGCAATTGGCTGATTTGATTGTTCTGTTGATGGTGATTTGCTACTATCTAGACCAACCGCCTCCTTTCCTTTCCTTTGTATAACTGATGAATCATTCTTTGATGTCTCACCGTCCTTCCTCTTCTGAATTGGTTTGACCAGCACATCTCTATTTCTAAATGAATATCGTTGCTGCTGGGCGGACAGAGCGTTCATATAGCCTCTTTGGTACTCATCTGATTCTTTCTCCAAAACGGTGTCATTTGCTAGAATGAAATATGCATCTTTGTGTACAGTTGAACTTTCTGCATACTCCTCATCCTCGGTAATATAAATAGGCAATTCATCAGAAGTAAAGAGGTGGTTTTCTTCACCTATTATATTCCCATCCTCATCTGACTCCGGTCCATGCACAAATTTTTGCTGCAAAGGTGGTTGTACTGGCTGCTGTGCTGTCTGCTCTTGGGCTCATTGATCTCTCTGCCTTATTCTATATTGTGGTTGTTGCTAGCCATGGAAGTCAGGATTTCTAGCTTGTGGCTCAGGTTTGTCAAGTTTCACCCTTTCAATCATTTTCTCTACCTTCCGGAGTAGTTGATCTACCGAGGAAGATTCTTCTTTTACGGTGACCTTCTTCTCTGCCTTTGCTCTAGCTCTCTTGGTCAGCAGATTTGCTTCAACGCTAACCACTATCTTCTGCATGTCTTCCATTGTGGCTGGTTCTCTCTCTCTTAATTGATAAGCCATGCCAGCATCAAAACCATCCGGGAACTTCACCATGGCTAGCTCCACAGATGGCCTTAGATGATCAGGAATTTCATTATAAACATAATTTAATCTAATGCAGTAGTCTTGGACCGACTCACCAGCATTTCGTTTGATTTGCTCATATTCAGCCAGAATTTGAAGAGGATTCTTTTTCACTTCCCAGTGGTTTAGAAATTGTCTTTGTAGGTCAGCCAAGGTAGCGAAACGTGCAGCCAGTAAACCTTTGAACCATTTCCTCACTTCACCTGCAAATGTCTGTACAAAGAGTCTCATTGCCACATTCTTTGCATCGATCTCATGAAGTTCATAAAAATTTGCCATTCTGTCCACATGTTGCTGAGCGGTAATGCTGTTAGGAGTGCCATCAAAAAATAGGATTTTGCTTTGATAATCCATGGGCATATCATCTAAAACTTGAAGCAGGACAAGAGGTGCAAATGAGCAGCCATCACTCTTGGTGGGTTTGGCCTTGGAGGTGTTGGAGGAGAGTGCACAGTTTGTAGGGGACTAGCAATTGGAGTTTGAAGCTGTGCTACAATGTAATTATCAATTGACCGGTTAGCCCTTTCCATTTTCAAGTCTACAAGAAACTGTGGATTGTGGAAGGTAGAGACAACCACCCTTTAGGATTTGGTCTCGAACAATGATATTTCAAACTACTCATCAAAATCTAGCTCTTCAAGATACTCAAAAATGTGAGGGCATGAATGGGATTTGAACATGGGAGATATAGAGCTCTCTTGAAGACGAAGTCTTGGAATCAAATTGGGATTTTCATAGATGTACAGAGGATCTGGATCTAGATTAGCTCTAGTATATCTTCTAGAAGCCAGCGTGCTATTAAGAAAAATCAAAGGACACAACCAACTTACTCAGCGTATCAAATCCTAAACTTATCATCCGAAAGCTTAGAATTATCAGGAAGTAAGGGGAGTGATTTCATTCCCCAGTGGAGTCACCACTATGTTAGCACCTAAATATGCCTTAGGCTGAAGGAAGGCAAAATTCAGGGTAACCACAAACCACGCTCAGTCTGGTAGCTAGCCCTACTAGAACAGGAGAGGGCTCTCTCCGAGTCACACTCAGTGAATAAGTAAATGAAATGCTCTAAGATGACTTACAGTGAAATATTGATCTTAGGCTAGTAAATAAATATGGAAACAAGAAGCAATTTTGTAAGAATGACTACGTTTCTGGGATATATGGGACCAACAGACAGTATGAGCAGAGAATTTAACACAAAGGCATAAATTACTTCGTGAGGCAAGACAGGCAGAAAGTTTAGCAATTAAACTTGAAGTAAATGTGGAATGGAAAGATTGTTTAGGAGGGTGAAAAGGGCATAAACACATGAATCCTTTTCAACAGAAGAAAAACACACAGCGTGAAACTTTCCCATAGGCAGAGCAATAAATATGAATTCTACCTTATCTTACTTAGAAAATTTCATTGGAAATGAAGATGAATGAACTGTGAAACATAATGAAATACATATGAAACATAAAGGGAACACATTTGCTACACTCACCACAAGAATCTCATGAACCAGAGCCACTGCCTTTCATTAATTCTCTGTCAAAATATACAATGAAGAACTAAGTTTCTCTCCCACAGTCTCCCAGAAATTACAACCAACCAACCCTTTGCAAATGGTTTGCATACAATAAATA
>APFE030833351.1:7776-91880 GCA_000404065.3 Pinus taeda
AAGCCGAACAAGACAAGCGCTCGATATTTTTGTGTAATAATCCCTCAGGTCCAAAAAGATTAAAATCTAGAGGAGGGATAGCACTCCCAGTAGCTTTAATGAGCTGGAGAGGCCAACTGCTCAGCAATCTTTTCACATTTTACGAGTTAGGTGAAAAGAGCTTAAAGGAGACTCGTCTTTGAGGAACGAGTGATATTTTTGGGTAGCTGCTAATTCCAGGTAAGGCTTGGAATTTTCCAATTATGGCAGTGTCACAAGGATGGCTAATAGAATCACCCTTCGTAGTTGTTCCTCAAAAGGGTAAACAATCAAATGGAGGCGTATGATTGGCCAAATAGAGTGGAGGTGATGGCAAGAACACGACCAGGGCTCAGAAGCTAATGATAATGCATTAACAATGGTTATTTACCAGAGGGTTCATTTTTTTTTAATGAGCTTAAACTCTGGGGGAAAATTTGCTCATTGCTTAGGTTTAATTTTTAACGAGCTTGAACTTCACATAAAAACTGCTCATGCCAGTCATATAATAAGGATGTCTCACCGATAGATTCAATTTTTAAGGAGCTTGCACCATTCAAAACTTTGCTCCACATCCTTCCATTATGCAAGCTAGGAATGACCAACTACTATCCTAGGGGCTAGTTAACTACTAAGGTTAGGTAGGAAAATTTTTCCTTTACTTCGCCGGCACCATTCGACCCCTACAAAGGTGAATGGTCGATTCGACCAATCACTTAACCTAAGCGATTGAAGTTAGCGAAACTATAGAGTTAGCGTTACGCTGTCCACTTTTCACTTGCGTGCAAAAAGGTTTGCATGCCCCCAGGTATAGCGAAGTAGAGTTTCCAGGTTACCCCTCAATTTGTAGACAAAACATGTGTTCTGTCGGGAAAGGCCTACCTTTTCAGGTTACCCTTCAATTTGCAGACAAAACATTTGTTTTATCAGGAAAGGCCTACCTTCTAACAGAGGTATCTTATCCGGTCTAGTCCCATTTTCCTAAATGGATGGGTGTATTAGACTAGTCATATATCCCCCGTGGAAACCTACTTTATACCCAAAGTTTTCCTACCGAAGCAGACCAGGGCGCATGCCACCTGGGTTTCAGTCATGGCCACTGAATTACTTACGTTCTTCAGGTGGACGGACTGGAGATTGATGAGACATTCCTTGCATGAAAAGACCAGTTAGGGATGGTACTTGAACATTAGCTACGTGCGAGCTGGGGAATGAAAGCTGGTCTACGAGCTGGACCACTCGGCCTTCATGCGGAAAACACATTACTCGAAAGAGTGACGAGACAATGGCTCCCATGCTATAAATATAGTCACGTCCCAGGAGTAGATTATAATCCAAAGGTCCTTGGACTACCATTATGTTCATATAAATGGTTTTCCTTCTCAAAGTTATAGGTACATTTGGAAGGATCCCTAACGGTCAACTGGTTCCTTTGTCAAAGCCTGTTAGATTTCTCATCTCAGGCAGAAGTGATGGCGAACCAAGCGCTTTCCAAGCAGTTGAGGAAAGGATACTCACAGAATCCCATTCATCTATGATAGTACCGACCATGACCATTCTGTAAGCTTGTACAATGATTCGGAATGGTACATTAGACGGTAGACGAGGTCTACCTAGTAGATTCCAATCGAAGGAAACGACTAGGTTGCTTGGAGGTGGGACCGAATAGACGGTCGGATATGACTCTAAATAAATTCCTTCCTGTGGTAAAGGAATGGGTAGATTGCCCCCATGTTCATCAGAGTCTGTGTTTATGAAAAGAATTTGAATGGTTTCGTTCTCATTCTCTTTGGTGATTGTATCATCTAAAGATGGACCTTTCAGAGACAAGACCGGGTCGACTGCTGCCTCAACCTTTTGACATTCGTCTGGTGTGGACTCAGAGGGTTTATCTTCAATGATAGATGCTTCGAATCACAACAAGGGTGTGTCAGTTAGATTTTCAACTAGCGATGGACTCGACAAGAGTTTCTTGTACCCAGGAGGAAGTCGTAGCGGTGAAGCAGGACGGTTATCCAAAACTCTTTTAGCTTCATCCAGGAAGGGACAACGATGGACGGCATGATTGCCTTCGCATAGTCTACAAGGGAATTTACATTTTCCCTTCTGTCCAGAGACTTCGTTTTCACTAGTTGACGGTGTACTTTCAACATGATCGTCAGAGGTTGACGACACTAGATTATGCAAACGAGGAGACCAGTCCCTTAAGATTTGAGGGATACAAGGACAATCTCGATGATAGTGGTCTTCTTTGTAAATGACACATGGAGATTTGGGCTTAGATGGTGCAGTGTGTGGATTTTTGCTAGATGATGCATGGTTGCCCCTTTTTGCCTTTGGCTCCTTCTCCTTCTTCTCTTTCTTCTTCCCTTTCTTCTTCTTCTCAGTTACTTGGTCTTTAGCTTCATCAGCTTTACCAAGTGAAGAGGAAGGAGGGGAGGGAGAAACAAGCGAAGCAGAAGGTTGGGGGGTAACTCTAGTATCATCTAGTTACTGACTTGATTGCTCAGGAAGCGTGGCGGTTTGAACGACAGAGGTCAAGAAGAGCCATATTGACAAGCTGATTGTCAGTCCTGGGAGGGACAATGTGGCCATATGAGGTGCACCAACATCTCCCCAAGAGGAGAAAGGACTAGGATTTCCCCCAAGGGGAAATCCTTGGTTGGTGGTCTCCATTTTTCTCAACCTAAGATCAACAAGGGAACAATGACGTTATTCCGATTAAAATAAATTTTAGACACTTTGACACAACTTGCTTTTTAAATTTTTAAGAGTCGAGAAAAAGAAAAAGATGACTCTAGTCACCTTCGATTTTTAATGAGCTTGAAGTGACAAGTGCTCAGATGGACCTTTTCCTTTAAGGAGTTTGAAAAGGAATGAAAGAGACTACTCTGGAAATCTAGACAGAGGGATTACCAAACCAATCACAAAACTGTAGAATACTTTTTACGGCACAACACTCAATCTTCTTGAATGTTGTGTTCAGTGCATTGAGATCGATAGGGTGGCAGACACGGCTTCCTAAGGATAAAGGGTGTAGCCTATTGTGGTCTCCCAATATATACTCGAGGGTATGTGGGAGCACAAGTCCGTACTGGTACTTGTTGTCTCAAAGAGGAGGAATCACCCAACCTACAATGAAAGCGATAGTTACTAGGCTTTACGATGCCAGAATACGTCTCTAGCCTAGACTTCTAAATGTTGCGTGTTAGGTTCCAAAGCGTTTTTATGTTCATTGAATTTATTTTACGGTTGATATTTCTTAAGAAGTTTGCCTTTCAGGTTCACTGCATGATGTAGATATACAATTCCTAAAATGCAATCTAAGATGATAAACAATCATTTAATCTTATTTTTGTAATGAAAATCCTAGCTACTAAGGAAAGAGAAATGAGATTCTTTTCAACATAGAGCAGAGAGCACACACTAGATGCACTGTCCTAAATCAAAATCAACAAGCAGTCTAAATGCAAATTCATGTGCAGGTATTTGTTTTCACTTTCTTAATGTGTGAATGACAAAAAGAATGCTAAGTACAAATTTGAATCGTTTCAAGCGACAGTACAAACAATTTTCTTTTTAAAAAATGAAAGGAAGATAATGACAACACTTTGTGATTTTGAATTGAAAATTGCTTTCGACACTTGAAAAACTACTAATTCAAATCAAATGCAAGAGTAACAGTATAATCGACCATCAAGAACAATAGAATTCTTTTCTTTGACTGAAAGTGACACTTGCGACACTTTCAAATCAAAAGATGACAACTTGATTACGCTACTTCTTTGTAAAAGAGGATCGTAAATGGCGAACAATACATAAAAACATTTACAATTCTTTGTACTATGGAGGCTGAATCATGCAAAGGAAGGGACTTTCCACAGAGGTATACTGATCATAGACAACAAAACTCCTGAATAGAGCTGAAGAGAGTGAACAAAAAACCAAAATCTGGAAGCAGAAGAGGTCTTATCTGATCATTGCACCTGTAACATAGGGAAAGTGCAATGCATCTCATCTACTGCACACGGGAGGTGTGATGCATCTAGATTCCCAGGAAGAGAAGGTGCGATGGTCCAGGGGCGAGACTTCAATTGGGTTTTTGGTCCTAATTTGCAGCTCAGTTCAGGGATTTAAGCCAAGCAAGTGATAGTCAGTAAATGCAAATCACAGGGGCTAATCTAATGAGGCTACTTGATCCACCACCAGGGAAATTAGGATGTTTGAAAATCAATTGTTCAGTTTATAAACAAAACTCAGAGATAGACTGAAGCAACATTGACCTACTTTGCATTTGCATAGCAAATGTAGTTCAAAGGCTAGCTGGCTTGACTTCAGGCTCCGTCTGTAAGTTTATAAAGCAAAAAAATATGGATAAGCAAACAAACTACTCTCTCCCCAGCGGAGTCGCCATTTTTTTATCAGGAAATATAGTGTCTATGCAGAGCTGCTAGTCCCACTAAGATGGGTAGCTATCTTAGAAACAAACAGATTAAAGTTACTTTCGCTTTCCTTTACGAGAAATAGATAGGAGAGGAGCAAAGAATACCAACCTCGATCTTTCGCTTGGATCTTTGCTTGTTCCTTCTCCCCCTTTGAGAGATCTTTGCCGCTCCTCCCTTGACCACTCCGCTTCAAAGAGTACATGTAAAGTCAAAGCATCATAATACCTTCAAAATGCAGAGATCTACAACTGTAAACAATATAGGACCAGATATATATTGACCACATACATGCATATATTAGCAAACATACAAGGACGTGGAGGAAAACTTGAATAGCTTTATTGATATAGAGATTAGAAGAGAGGATTACAACCCATTGATCTGACCCAATGTCATCCTCCTAGCATGAAAGCCCTTCTTCACCTCATGAAAAGCTTAGATCACCCACCATATAATATTTCCACCAGGAAACAATAACACTTCCTTACAGATACAATATTCCAGCCTTTTGGATCTCTGGGATGAGGGATCCATATATAGATGATTGTAAGAGGGTGATTCAGCTTCTAGGATTTTGATTAGTGTCCTCTCTCTCTGATAGTTCTTGATTCCACTTGGAGATTGATGATCTCTTACTCATCCTGGGCGAATTCAGAGAGGCAAGTGTCACAGGAGAAGTTTCTGGAAGATTCCATGATCATCCACCTTGCAAACTGTCTCTGCCATTTGTCTACTCTCACCCATCGCACCCTACATAAGGGCTTTCCAGTATGCATCACACTTTTTACACTGAGTAGGTGAGATGCATTGCACCCTCTGCACTGAGCAGTCTGTATGGTCCAGTTTTGACTAGTTCTGAGCAGTTTTCTATGGAGAACTTCTGGGAGATGATGTAATCAGTTGACCTTGTTCCTTTAGGGCATGAAACAACACTTTTAGGGACACAGAAGCCCTTGGTTTATGGAAATATGTGATTGGGGTTGTAGTGCCCAAATATGTCTATAACAATATTGCGTTGTGGTTCCTCCCTGAAGCTGATAGAGACAGTGGCGATTATACAGGGGTGGTCCAGGGTGCATCTGAATTAGAATTGGGTGGAGTGAGAGGGATTCATCGTAGGCTCATGGTTAGCTTGTGGGTGCTGGGTCTCCACATTATACCGATGGCCAGCCCTCTGGGCCTGCCCTCTTCCACTGTGGGTGATGGGATGGAAACCCCTGCTATGAGCCAAAGTTGAAGGTGAGGAGGAGTCTGCCTGAGTCGATTCAGATGGGGAAAGTGAGGGAGGGCGAATTGCTCTCCCTCAACTGCTTCCCTTGCGGCTTCTCATTCTGTGCCTCAGGTGGGGCATATTAGCTTGATGAATATCGCTATGATGGGTGCTTGGAGGAGTTGGAGAAGGGATGGAGTGGCTTGTGGAGGCAGGGGAGTGAGAAATACGATTGCCTGAGGTGAAATTGAGGGCCGGAACAACAATTCTATAACAGTAACGTGGGTTGTGTGAGAAATGAGCACCGTCAATTATCTCAATACAACAGAGAAGTTGACATCTTCTCCCTGTGGCTGTTCTAGAGCTCGGTTATGTTGTTGCGGGAAGGAAAATGCACGCAAGAGGAGACAGAGCAGGGGGGTAAGCAAAGAATTCTCCATCTTAAGGGCCAGAACCAGAAGTGGGTGGCCTCGGCTGTCTCCCTCCATTAATGTTTTTTGGTTTTCAGGCTTCATTGAAATTCCATAAATTATGGCAGTGGGTGTCTCGGTAGCAATGCGGGTGGCCATGTGGCCATACCACTTGCTCACCCGGATGATTAGTGTTGTACCGGCCCCATTAATCGCCCGCATCCGTGAGGTTTGCTTCTTTGTGCACTTGGGTAGTGCATTCCTGTAATTGAGTGCTATCATTAAGGATGGTGAGGGATCCATATCTAAGTACTTGATCATTGTCTACCCCTGTATTTGCCAAAAGATTAGCAACCTTGTTGCCCTCCCTCTTGACATGATTGAAGGTGATAGCTCTTCTATTTTTTAACCATTGCTCAATGAGTTCTAAACAAGCCGCCAGTATCCAACTAGTAGCCACTTTAGAAGTTGGGGTCCCCAGTTGAATTTGATTAGCCATGTTGATGAGGATTTGGGAATCCCCTTTGATTATAACAAGGTGAAAATTGTGTTGATGAGCCAAACAAAGTCCCTGCCATAGACCTTCCAGTTCTGCTGAGTTATTCGTGTCCCAGCCAATTGATCCAAAATAAATTAAAAGAGGGTTACCTTCATGATTCCTGAATATGCCTCCATAGCCTACTTTGCCTGGGTTTCCTTTTGAAGCACCATCAAAGTTTAATTTGATCATGCCTATTGGGAGGGGGGGGATTCCATTGAGTGGAAGGCCTAGAAGTGGTGGTAGAGATGTTGATATCATCCTGAACTGGAGGAATCCGTATATTCCAATTCTCTCAAATATTTCGTTCCTATGCCTGAGTGGGAAGATCATCTCCCCGCCATTTCTGGAGAGCCAAGGTTTCTTGAATATTCTGGCATAGATTGCTCCAAATGATGTCCAGGGGAGTGCATTGAATCTTAAAGATTCACTTATTTCTTTCCTTCCAAATTTTCCAAAGAAGCAGACCTGGAAGGATTTGCCATAAATAATTTAGTAGATTGTTGTTGCAGGGAGCGGAGGCCCAGTTACATATGGTGCTAATAATGTCCCATGAAATTCTACAAGTTCTTTGACACATGAAGCTGAGTTTTTCCCATAATTTTTTGGCCAAGTTGCATAAGTCCATGAGGTGCTGAATTGTTTCATTTTGTTGATTGCAACTGGGGTAATATGAGGGTCTGTGGAACCCTCTTTTAATGAGATTATCCCATGTGAGAATTATTTTATGAAAAACCAACCATATGAAAGTAGATACTTTGGGCCATATTCCAGGGGTCCATATACATTCCTAGATTGGGTCCACGGGTTCCTGTGTGTGAATCATCAACCTATATGCCCCCTTAGTTGAGAAAATTCCCTGCGGGGTGTATCCTCGTCTTAAAATGTATTTTTTGTTTGAATATCTGATCTTCCTATTGTTGAGCTTTGTGTTCATTGCTTTGTAGAAGTCCTCATTTCTTGATGAATGATTTGTTCTACCTTTTTCCATTACCTGTATCCCTGATTGATATGTTGAGTCCAGTGCTGAGAGACGTTTTCATTCTGGTGAATAGCATGTTCCTAAGGATTTCGGGGATGGATGGATTCTAATAATTTGGGTCATTGTTGCCGTGATTCAACCCAAAATCAGGCAGTGCCTTCGTCTCTAATCTCCTAAATACTGTGTTGTTGTATCATTGCCCTATGCTATTTTGCTGCATTCGAAATTAGAGAGCCTGCATCATTATGTGTGAGTTTGATAAGCTCTTATGGCGGTCGATTTTTTTCATATTTTGCAACCCATAATTTGGCCCAGGGTGTGTGTGGGGATGATAACCAATGCCACCATAGTCTTGCCCCCATCATTGCATTACTACGTTGAGGATCTCGTAATCCAAGGCCTCCCTGCTTTTTCGGTGTGAAAACTGTCGACCATTTCACTAGGACCCATTTGCGATTTTTCCCTAAGGATCCCCATAGAAAGTTGTGTTGTATGTTCTTAGTATTTTTGAGCACCCACTTCGGTGCTATGAGAACAGAGGAAAGGTATAGATGCATAGTTTGTAGTACCGCTTTGACAAGAACGAGCTGGCTTGCCATATTGAGGGCTCTATAAGTCCATGAAGATAGGCGGCTTTCAAGTTTGTCTAGGAGTAGGTGCCAGGATATGTGTTTTATAGCAGAGTCAATCAATGGTGCACCTAAGTATTTTGAGGGGAGATTGGCGACAGTAAAACCCAAGATTCTAGCTATGTTTCTTTGTGTTACTGAGCGAGTATGAAAGAAGAAGATTTGAGACTTAACAGTGTTAATAGTAGTTCCTGAAGCCTCGGAGAAAGTGTCTAACAAGGATTTGAGTGTGTAAGCTTCTTGAACTAAAGGATGCCCAAACATCATATTATCATCCACGAACTGTTGATGAGTGATGGCAGAGGTACCATGGACATAAATGCCTCTGAGCTTTTGAGAATGAAGAGCGTGCTTTATAAGACGGCTTAAGCCTTTTGCCATTTGTTATATACATATTTGGGCACTGCAACCCGAAACACATATGTTGATAAAACAAGGGCTCTTTAACCCCTAAAAGTGTTGCTCCGTACCCTAAAGGATCATGGTCAACTGATTACATCATTTCCCAGAAGTTCCACCTAAAAAACCACTTAGAACTGGCCAAACCTGGACCATACTGGCTGCTCCATGGTTAAGGTGCGATGCATACTGGCTGCTACACTAGCCAGTTGTGATGCATACTGAAAGAGCCTTCTGTGGGGTGCGATGAGCGAGAATAGACAAATGGCAGAGACATGTTTCTAAGTGGATGCCCAAGGAATCTTCTAGAAACTTCTCATATGACACTTGCCTCTCTGAATTCACCCAGGGATGAGTAAGAGATCAATGAAATCTCCAAGTGGAACCAAGAACTATCAGTGGAATGACACTAATCAGAAATCCAGAGCTGACTCACACCCTTGCAAGACATCTATATATAGATCCCTCATCTGAGAGATCTAGAGGTTGGAATTTTGTAATCTGTAAGGAAGTGCTGTTGGTTTCTCTTTGAGAAGAGACATTGTATTGTTGGGTGATCTTGCTTTTCATGAGGTGAAGAGGGCTTTGATGCTGGGAGGATGATGTTGGATCAGATAGTTGGGTTGTAATCCTCTCTTCTATTTCTACTATTAATAAAGTTCTTTGAGTTTTCCTCCATATAATCGTGTATTTGTGAATCTTGTTATTTGTGGATGTAATTTTATGGTCAATGTATTTCTGATTCTGCATTGTTTATGATATCATAGATCGAGATGCTTTGATGGTGTTTTGTTTCTTTGACTCTACAGAAATTCTCTAAAGCGGGGCAAGTAGGAGAGGAGTGGCAAGCTCTATCAAGGAGGAGAGGAAACAAGCAAGGAGCCAAGCGGAAGATCTAGGTTGGTCCTCTTTGCTTCTCTCTAATCTATCATAGATAAAGGAAATCACAATTTTTTTTTATTGTTTGTTTCTAAGATAGCTACCCGTCTTAGTGGGACTAGCAAATCGAAAAGGCACTAGTTTTCCTAGAAACAAAATGGTGACTCTGCTGGGGAGCGATTAGTTAGTTAGTTTGTTATTGTTGTTTGCTTTATAAACTACAAACAGAGCTTGAAGTTAGCCAACTAGCCTTCAAAATGCTTTTCCTATGCAACTGCAAAGTAGATGAATGCTGCTTTAGTCAATCTCTGGGTTGGTTTATGAACTAGACATCTGACTTACAAAAATCCTAAATGTGCTTGTGGTAGCTCAATAACCTCATAAGATCGTACCCCTGTACTTTGTTTTTACTGTCTATCATAGCTCAGCCTAAATCACTAAACTTAGCTGCAAATTTTGAGCAAAAACCAAAATCAGTCTCGTTCCCTGGCCCATTGCATTGTCTATAACTGGCAGTCTGTATGCATCGCACCTCCCATGTGTTGCAGGTGAGATGCATCCCTGTTTCCCTTAAGGACAGGTGCGATGACTGAATGATACTGTTTCCCTCTTCGGAATTTGGTTTTTTCTCTCCTTGTTTTCAGCTCTATTCGGTAGTTTTTCTACTTATGATCAGTATATCATTGCTGAAGCCTCCTTCCTTTAAATTACTCAGCCTCCATTGATAAGGATTTGTAAATGTTTTTATGTTTTTGTCGAGCATTTATAGTCCTTCTTTGTCAAAAGTAGCTTAATCGGAATATCATTTTTGATGCAAAGAAGTGTCATAACTGTCATTTTGAATAAAAAAGAAGAGTGTTGTAAAGTCTTCCTCCTCTAGATAGTCGATTGTACTTTTGCTATTGTATTTGATTTGAATTTTTAATATTTAAAGTGTCGAAAGTAGTTTTCTATTCAAAATCGAAAAGTGTCGTTTTAGTCTTCCTTTCATTTTGAAAAGAAATTGTCGAAGTGTCGCTTTGAAGAAAGTAGTTCAGATCTGTACTTAGTTTTCCTTTTTGGCATTCTCACATTAAGGAAATGAAAAAATAAATACATGCATCTTCATTTGCATTTAGACTGTGTGCGAAAATGATTTAGGGAAAGTGCATTTAGTGTGTGCTCGCTGCTCTATATTGAAAGAATTGTTAACTTCTTTCCTTAGTAGCTAAGATTTTCATTGCTAGAAGAAAATAAATGACTGTTTATCATCTTAAATTTCATATTTAGGAATTTTACATCTACATCACGTGGTGAACCTTTAAAGGAAAACTTCTAAGCAAGATCAACGTTAAAATAAATCTTAATGAAAATAACAACGCTTTGGAACCTAACACACATCATCTAGAAGTCTAGGTTAGAGACGTATTCTGGCATCGTAAAACCTGGTAACTATCATTTTCATTGAAGGTTGGGTGATTTCTCCTCTTTGATACGACAAGTGCTAGTACGGACTTGTGTTCCCTATACCATCAAGTATATATTTGGAGACCACAATAGGTTGATATCCTTTATCCATAGGAAGTCGTGTCTGCCGCCCTATCAATTGCAATGTACTGAACAGAACATTCAGGAAGATTGACTGCCATACATAAGTCCTTGGTAATTTCTCTTTAATTTACCACCAAGGTGTATTTTGTAGTTTTGCGATTTGTTTGGTAATCCCTCTGTCTAGATTTCCAAAGTAGTCACTTTCATTCCTTTTCGACTCCTTAAAAGAAAAGGTCCATTTGAGCACTTGTCACTTCAGCCTCATTAAAAATCGAAGGCAACTAGAGTCATCTTTAGCTTTTTCTCGACTCCTAAAAATTGAAAAAGTAAAGTTGTGTCAAAGCATCATTAAAATTTATTTATTTCGGAATAACATCCCTATTGCTTCGTTGATCTTAGGTTGAGGTAATGGAGTCCACCAATCAAGGAATCCCTCTTTGAGGGAATCCTAGTCATTTCTCTTCTTGGGTTGATATTGGTGCTCTGTATATGGCCACATTGTCCCTTCCAGGAATCACAATTGGCCTACCAGTATGGCTATTCTCAACTTCTGTTGTTCAAAATACCGTGATTCCTCAACAATCGAATCAGTAACTAGATGATATTGAAGTTGTCCCTTCACCTTCTACTTCGCTTGTTTCTCCTTCTCCTTCTTCCTCTTTGCTTGGTGAAACTAGTGATACTAAAAACCAAGTGGCTGAGAAGAAGAAGAAGAAAGGAAAAGAGAAGAAGAAGAAGAAGTCAGTTAAGTAAGGGGGAAACAATGAATCATCTGGCAAAAATCCACACATTAAATCTCCTAAATATCCTTGTCTAATGTTCAAAGGAAACCATTTTCATCGAGATTGTCCTTGCATTCCACGGATCTTGAGAGAATGATCTCCCCGTTCGCACCGTCCGGTGTCATCAACCTTTGGGGATCATGTTGATAGCACACCATCAACTAGTGAAAATGAAGTTCCTGGACAGAAAGGAAAGGTCAAAATTCCATGTCAGATATGCAATGAAGACCATCACATTCTCCAATGTCCTTTTTTGGATGAGGCCAAGATAATCTTGCATAACCGTCCTACCTCACCGTAGCGGCTTCCACCTCGATACAAGAAACTCTTACCAAGTCCATCGCTAGTTGAAACTCCGACTAATGTAACTCAACCATCAGTCGAAGCGTCTATCATTGAAAGTAAACCTTTTGAGTCCATGCTGGACCAAAGTCAGCAGGTCGAGATGGCAGTTGACCCAATCTTGCTTTCACAAGGTCCACCTTCATACGATACAATTTCCAATGAGAATGAGAACAATACTGTCCAAATTCTTTTTGTTAATACAGATTCTAATGAACTTGGGGGAAATCCGCCTGTTTCTTTACAACAGGAGGAAAAATCCGCCTGTTTCTTTACAACAGGAGGAAAGTTCCCCATTTCAAGAGGTTCATCCAGCTGTTTATTTGGTACCCCCTCCAAGCAATCTAGTCATTTCCTTCGATTGGAATCAACTAGCGAGACCTCGCCTTCCATCTAAAGTACCATTCTGAATCATAGTACAAGTTTACAAAATGATCGTGTCTAGCACTATCATAGATGAACGGGCTTTGGTGAGTATCCTTTCCTCAACTGCTTGGAAAGCACTTGGTTCACCATCGCTTCTGCCTGAGAATCAAAATTTGTCAGGTTTCAACAAAGGAACTAGTCGACTATTAAGGATCCTTTCAAAGTTACCTATAACTTTGAAAAGGAAAACCATTCACTTGAATGTGATGGTAGTCCAAGGGCCATTAGATTACAATCTACTCCTTGGGCATGACTATGTTTATAGCATGGGAGCTATTGTTTCCACACTCTTTTGAGTGATGTGTTTCCTGCATGAAGGCAAAGTGGTGTAACTTATCGACCAGCTTTCATTTCCTGGTTCAAACGCAGCTACGAGTCAAACATCATCCCTAAATGGTCTCTTTACGTTAGGAATGTCTCTTCAACCTTCAGTTCATCCACCTAATTTCTGTGAGTAGTCCAGTGGATGTAACGAAGCTTAGGGGGCATGCACCCTGGTCTGCTTCGGTAGGCAAACCCAGCTGAAAAAATAGATTTCCTTGTAGATTATATGATTGGTCTGAAACACCATTTCCTTGTAGGATATGGGATCAGTCTGAAACAGTTATCTCCTAGCAAGTTATGTGATTGGAAGCTCACACCATTCACATTTGTCTATTTCGATGGACAAAGCCAAGGAAGTGTTTTATTTGCTCCGCGGACGAAACAATCCTACTTAAATGCAGGGACTTCCATAAGGTAACCTAGAAATTCTTATTTTCTCAATACCTGGGGGCATGCAAACCTTTTTATGCAAGTGAAAAGCGACCAGTTTCATTTTCTTAGCTTTTTAGCATTTTTAGTTGTTTAGCTTCTTAGTTTCAACTTCTTAGGTTAGGTGATTGGTCTGATCCACCATTCACCTTTGTCTGCAGTGTGCGGATGAAGCAAAGGAAGTATTTTGTCTAGATGGAAGACAAAACTATCCTACTTAACCTCAGTAGTTCCTTAGTTGTCGGTGTAGTTAGCTCTGTAGTTTGGTCATTTCCAGCCTACATAAAAAGGCTATGAGCACATGTTATCGTAGAGTTCAAGCTCAATATAAAATAAACCTACCAATGAGAGGCATCTTTAAAACAACTGGTATGAGCAATATTTCCACAAGGTTCAAGCTATTTAAAAAATAAACCCACCACTGAGCATATGTTAACGCAAGGTTCAAGCTGATTAAAAAATAAACCTGCCTTCAGTAAACGACCTCTGTGATTGCCATGCTAACAGCCTTTTGAGCCTTGGTTGTGTTCTTACCATCACCTCCTTTCTTTCAGTCGACCATACACTTCCACTTGATTATTTACCCTTTTGAGGAACAACTGTGACGAGTGATTCTGTTAGCCACCCTCTTCACACTGCCATGTTTTGAGAAGTTCCAAACTTACATGGAACCAACTGCTACCTGAAAAACATCACTCGTTCCTCAAAAATGAGTCTCGTTTAAGCTCTTTTTAGACTCACTAAATATGAAAAGATTGCAGAGCTACTGGCCTTTCCAACTCATTAAAGTAAAAGGAAGTGCCATCCCTCCTCTACATTTTAATCTTTTTGGACCCGAGGGATCATCCCGGAAAAAGATCGAGTGTTTGTCTTTTTTCAGCTCACTAAAGCGATTGAAAAGTCATCCCTTTCGTATTATTTTATACTTTTTCGGACTTAAGGGATTATGCTAAGAAAAAGGACTACTGGAGTTTCATTTTCTTCCCTTTTCAAACTCTCTAAACATGAAAAGGACTGATTTATCCTTGTCGTTAAACTCGTTAAAACAATAGCGACAAATGTGTCCACCCAGACAAGAATGAGTTTCACTGTTGCTAGACTCACCAAACATAGCGACAGGTTTGCCCAAAGGGAAAATTATAGAATGAGCATATGTTATCCTCCTCAAGCTTGACAAAATAAAGAGGTACTGGTCAGCAATGACTGGGGAAAAAGGGAAGAAAACTTGAAAAACTTCATTGGTAGTAAGTTGCTCTTGAACATGACACTTTCACTCCATCACCATGATTGAGTCAGGTTAGGTTATTACGTTTATCGGTCACATCACCATTGGTCCTCCGTACCATCCATTTTTGGGGTTAATGCTACCAATCCATCTCAGTGTCGTTGACATGTTCAAGAGAAGTCATTCAGAGAATTCACTACCCAACTAACGCCTCATCCACTGCAATACCTTCACCCTCCACTTTTCATGACCGCCATTCTTGAACCTTGTATCATCAGATCGTTTTCACCTCCAGAAAATCATTTTCTTCGTTTCATGTCGTAGATGTGGGATACATTAAGGCTCTCCTATGACGGGTCACTTCTTGTCGACATCAGCTCATTATCCAAGAAGTTGACTTAGAAACAACCCTTTCAGTACTTTGAAGCTTGCATGCCACAATGGCAAGTTTCTCACTTCCAGCGATAGGTTTAAATTAATGGCCTTTGACCAAAAGACTTTGCTTGGTGTTCGACATCAGATCATATAATCACACCACGTGAATTGTACTGTAGTACCTTAAGGGTCATTATCATTATCGGTGATTCCTCTCGTGCCTGTTAACAACTTACATCATTTGCTGGTAATCAGGCGATATCTTTCCATGTTCAACTTCAGAACATCTTTTCACATGGATCGACTTGTACATCAGGCGAAGAATGAACGAGTTTGAGGACCCCGAATCTAGTTTCATCCATCCGGGTTGCGATATATTCAGGAATATAAAGACATCAAATGTACACAAAAGCTGCACATATGATCATCCAAGGTAAAGGATGATGACTCTACATACAAAGAATCACCAGTCTGCAACAACAAATGATTATCTCTCCTATGTACATGAAAATGAGTTTATAAAGCTGAGCATGGGAATGTCTGCCTCAGCTAGATCATGAAAATAATATAATGATGATGTATTGTATTGTATTTTATACAGGTCACCTTCTAGTTTGAATACCTCAGATCCTCATGATAAAGCATTTCACCCGACATCAGAAGATTTACGATCTCATGCTTTAGGGGCAACTGTTATAGACATATTTGGGCACTACAACCCTAGACACATATGTCGATAAACCAAGGGCTCTTTAACCCTTAAAAGTGTTGCTCCATACCCTAAAGAATCATGGTCAACTGATGTTATATACCTAGGGGGGATAATATGGGGTACCAGCGGAGGTACCCAAGGTAATAATGTAATAATGGGATGGTCCATAGTAATAAATAAGGTGGTTAACCCATATCATGTAAGGGACCACAAGTAGTTAGTATTAATGTAATGGGCCCATGGAATTAGTGGATGGTATGAGGGAACCATGGTAATGATCCATGGTATTGTATGTATGAGGCCTATATAGAGGCTAGAGACTCCACATGGAGAGGTGTCAAGGAATTGTAAAGGATTATTGTATGAACAGGCATATGGCTCATGGAGTGTTCTCCTTCCTTAAGGAGTGAATGTATGGTGTTGCCCTACCATAAGGGTTTGATCAATAAAGAATCATTTCATATTATTTCTGGGTTTATTTGCATTATCTTATATTTTCATATCAGATCTAAATATTTCCAGGTTAAATCTATAACAAGTGGTATCAGATCTACAACAATTAGTATCAGAGCTATATTTCTGGGTTGTATCTATAACAATTGGTATCAGAGCACTTTCTTGGGCAAAAAAGTGGAGATTTTTTTTTACTTTTTGCAGGATTTCGGGGGCATCGAGTTTATAGATCAGATCTGTAGGTTTTGGCGCAAAATTTGCAAAATTTAATTGCAGATCTGTACTATTTGTGAAAAAATATCCGATTTCCAAAAAACAATCGGTTGAGTCGGAGTCCGGATGAAGGAGATATCGCTGATTTAAAAACCAGTGGGGTTGGAGACAATTTTCAGGTCAACGAGTTTACGGCACAGATCTAGACGTCCTGGTACAAGATCTGAAAAATATAATTGTAGATCTGGATTCTATGTGAAAAAATAGCCGATTTCAAAAAACAAATCGGTCGAATCGGAGTCCGGATGAGGGAGATATAACTTATTTAAAATAAGCTCTTTTTGCAGAAATTACGCACCACAAAAATTCTCCAATGATGTGCCCATAATGACTTTTGTGTTTTTATGTATTCTTCAATAGTAGGGCCATTATCGTTTCCTGTAAAACATAGAACCGCCATGAAGAGGGTTTTGAAAAAATTCACTTACTTGGCGAAAATATGAAATTGTCACAGTTTAGTCAATTTTGATCAGAATCCCTATTATGACCTATTTTTGGAAATGGAACAACCATTCTGCATCTACCCATGTGATAGAAATCTTGATCCAGACACTAGAATTTCAGATCTGCGCTACAACTCTCTCGTCGTCACCGAAATTTATGCAAAAAAAAGCTAATTTTAAATCAGCGATATCTCCCTCATCCGAACTCCTATTCGACTGATTTTTTTTTGAAATTGGGTATTTTTTCACAAAGAATCCAGATCTGCAATTACATTTTGCAGATCTTGCACCAGGACATCTAGATCTGCGCCGAAAACTTGTTGCCCTGAAAAATTATCTGCAACCCCACTGATTTTTAAATCAGCGATATCTCCTTCATCCAGACTCCGATTTGACCGATTTTTTTTTTTTTTTTGAAATCGGGTATTTTTTCATATAGAATCCAGATCTGCAATTAGATTTTACAGATATTGCACCAAAACGTACAGATCTGATCTGCAAACTCATCGCCCCCGAAATCCTGCAAAAATTAAAAAAAAATCTCCACTTTTTTGCCCAAGAAAGTGCTCTGATACCACTTGTTGTAGCTCTGATACCACTTGCTGTAGCTTTGATACCATTTGTCCAAAAATACTTTTTCAAATTTTGCATCTGAAAGTTTGGTCAACTTCTTGTGGTCAAGTGATAACCACCATTTTTGAGCCTCATCTCTTATATTAAGCACCATTGGAATCTTCCAACGTGTTCGATGTGTGGACTTGTATCTCTGTATGGTACCAGTAGACTACTCTTTTGAGTAGATCGTATTATTTTTGTTCTTCCCATGTTTCGGGGACGAAACATGCTAAGGGGGGTGGAATGTTATATACCTAGGGGGGATAATATGGGGTACCAGGGGAGGTACCCAAGGTAATAATGTAATAATGGGATGGGCCATAGTAATAAATAAGGTAGTTAACCCATATCATGTAAGGGACCACAAGTAGTTAGTATTAATGTAATGGGCCCATGGTATTAGTGGATGGTATGAAGGAACCATGGTAATGATCCATGGTATTGTATGTATGAGGCCTATATAGAGGCTAGAGACTCCACATGGAGAGGTGAAGGAATAATGTCAATGAATATTGTATGAACAGGCATATGGCTTGTGTAGTGTTCTCCTTCCTTAAGGAGTGAATGTATGGTGTTGCCCTACCTGAAGGGTTTGATCAATAAAGAATCATTTCATATTATTTTTGGGTTTATTTGCATTGTCTTATATTTTCATATCAGATCTATAATATTCTTGGGTTAGATCTACAACAAGTGGTATCAGAGCTATATTTATGGGTTATATCTATAACAATTGATTACATAATTTCCCAGAATTTCCACCTAAAAACCATTTAGAACTGGCCAAAACTGGACCATATTGACTGCTCCATGGTCCAGGTGCGATGCATACTAGCTGCTACACTAGCTAGGTGCGATGCATACTGAAAGAGCCTTCCGTGGGGTGTGATGAGCGAGAATAGACAAATGGCAGAGACAGTTTGCTAAGTGGATGCCCAAGGAATCTTCTAGAATTTTCTCATATGACACTTGCCTCTCTGAATTCGCCCAGGGATGAGTAAGAGATCAATGAAATCTCCAAGTGGAACCAAGAACTATTAGTGGAATGATACTAATCAGAAATCCAGAGCTAACTCACACCCTTGCAGGACATCTATATATAGATCCCTCATCTAAGACATCTAGAGGCTGGAATTTTGTAATCTGTAAGGAAGTGTTGTTGGTTTCTCTTTGAGAAGAGACATTGTATTGTTGGGTGATCTTTCTTTCCATGAGGTGAAGAGGGATTTGATGATGGGAGGATGATGTCGAATCAGACAGCTGGGTTGTAATCCTCTCTTCTATTTCTACTATTAATAAAGTTCTTTGAGTTTTCCTCCATATAATCATGTATTTGTGAATCTTGTTATTTGTGGATGCATTTGTATGGTCAATGTATTTATGATTCTACATTGTTTATGATATCATAGATCGAGATGCTTTGATGGTGTTTTGTTGCTTTGACTCTACAAATATTCTCTAAAGCGAGACAAGAGAGGAGTGGCAAGCTCTATCAAGGGGGAGAGGAAACAAGTAAGGAGCCAAGCAGAAGATCCAAGTTGGTCCTCTTTGCTCTCTCTTATCTATCATACATAAAGGAAATCACAATTTGCTTTGATTGTTTGTTTCTAAGATAGCTACCCGTCTTCGTGGGACTAGTAGATCGAAAAGACACTAGTTTTCCTAGAAACACCATTGTTATAGACATATTTGGGCACTTCAAATCCAATTTTATATGTCAATAAACTAGGGCTCTTCAACCCCTAAAAGTGTTGTTTCATACCCTAAAAGATCATGGTCATCTGATTACATCATTCCCCAAAAGTTCCACCTGGAAAACCATCCAGAATTGGCCTAAACTGGACAATACTGACTGCTCCACTATTAGGGTGCGATGCATATTGAATTCTACACTAGCCAGGTGTGACTGATGGGGCCTTCTGTAGGGTGCAATGAGTGAAGATGGACAAATGCCCGAGACAGTTTGCTAAGTGGATGCTCAAGGAATCTTCTAGAAACTTCTCCTATGACACTTGCCTCTCTAAATTCGCCTAGGGATGAGTAAGAGATCCAAGAAATCTCCAAGTGGAACCAAATGCAACAAGTAGAATGAAACTAATCAAAACCCCAGTGATGACTTACAACCTTGCACACATCTATAAATGGATCCCTTATTTGAGAGATCTAAAGGTTGGAATATTGTGAATTGCAAGGAAGTGCTGATAGTTTGTATTTGAGAAAGAGTATTGTATTGTTGGTGTGAACTTGCTATTTCATGAGGTGAAGAGGGATTGATGCTGGGAGGATGATGCTGGATTAGACAACTGGGTTGTAATTCTCCCTTATATTTAATAAAGTTCTTCGAGTTTTCTTCCATATAACTGTGCAATTGTGAATGTTATCACTTGTGAATGCCATTGTATGTTCATTATATTTCTAATTCTGTAATGATTATGATATAATAGATAAAGATGCTTTGATGGTTCTTTGTTATTGTGTTTCTATAGGTACTCTCCAAATGGGATAAGTATGAAGAGGAGTTGCAAGCTCTGTCAAGGGGGAGAGAGATCAAGCAAGGAGTTAAGTGGAAGATCCAAGTTGGTTCCTTTGTCTTTCTCTTATCTATTATACATAGAAGAAATCACGAATTGCTTTAAACTGTTGTTTCTAGGGTAGCTACCAAACCTAGAGGGCTAGTCGATCGAAAAGACACTAGTTTTCCCAGAAACAAAATGGCGACTCCGCTGGGGATTGAATAGATGTTTGTTTGTTGTTACTGTTTGTTTTATAAACTATAGACAGAGCTTGAAGTCAGCCAGGTAGCCTTTGAACTACTCTTGCTCTGCAATTGCATAGTAGATGAATGCTGCTTCAGTCAATCTCTGGTTTAGTTTATGAATTAAACATTGGACTTACAAGCATTCTAGATGCCCTTTTGGTAGCTCAGTAACCTCTGAAGTCTTACCTCTGTACTTTTCTCTTTACTGTCCATCATAGCTCAACTTAACTCACTGAAATCAGCTGCAAATTTGAGCCAAAACCCACTTCAGTTACGCTCCCTGGCCCATCGCACTGTCTGTCACTGTCAACCAGTATGCATTGAACCTCCCAAGTCTGTAAAGTGTGATGCATCCCCATTTTTGTGAAGCCCAGGTGCGATGACTGACTGAACCTATTTCTATTCTACAAATTTGGGGTTTTTGTCCTTGTTTTCAGTTTTGTTCAGTTGTTTTTGCTGCTTATGAACAATGCCTCATTACTGAAGCCTACTTGCATCACATAGATTATCCTCCATTGATTAGGATTAGTAAATGTTTTTATGTATTTGTTATCATTTACAATCCTTTGTCGAAAAGTTGCTTAAATCGATCTGTTGCTTTGGTACAAAAAGTGTCGTAATTGTCGTTTTGTGTCAAAAAGAGAAGTGTCATGGATTCTTCCTTCCCTGGATAGTCAATTGAACTTTTTGTCATGTATTTGATTTGATTTGTTGATATTCGAAGTGTTGAAAGCATTTTCTATTCGAAATTTAAAAGTGTCATTTAGTCTTCCTATCTATTTTGAAAAAGAAATTGTCGAAATGTCGCTTTGAGTAAAATATTTCAAATCTTTGCTACATTTGTTTTTCCTTTTTGGCATTTTTCACATTAAGGAGAATGGAAAACAAATACATGCATTTGCATTTGAATTTAGCTTGTGTGCGAAAAATGGTTTAGGAAAGTGCATTAGTGTGTGCTCTTTTCACACGGTGAACTATTGAAAGGAAAACCTTTAAACAAGATCAACTCTAAAATAAATCTCAATGAACCTAACAATGCTTTGGAACCTAACGCAACACACCTAGAAGTTCTAGGCTAGAGACGTGTTCTGGCATCATAAAAACTAGTAACTATCGTTTTCATCGAAGGTTGGGTGATTCCTCCTCCTTGATACGACAATTGCTAGCACAGACTTGTGCTCCCCGTACCGTCGAGTATATATTGGGAGACCACAATAGGCTTATATCCTTTATCCATAGGAAGCTGTGTCTACTGCCCTATCAATCACAATGCACTGAACATAGCATTCGGGAAGATTGACTGCCGTACATAAGTCCTTGGTAATTTCTCTTTAATTTACCACCAAGGTGTATATTGCAGTTTTGCGTTTAGTTTGATAATCCCTCTGTCTATATTTTCTAGAGTAGTCACTTTCGTTCCTTTTTGACTCTTTAAAATAAAAGGTCCATCTAAGCACTTGTCACTTCAGGCTCATTAAAAATTGAAGGGGACTAGAGTCATCTTTAGCTTTTTCTCGATTCTTAAAAACTGAAAAAGCAAAGTTGTGTCAAAGCATCTTTAAAATTAATTGAATTCAGAATAACATCCCTGTTCCTTCCTTGATCTTAGGTTGAGATATATGGAGTCCACCAATCAAGGAATCCCTTTTGAGGGGAATCCTAGTATTTTTTCTTCTTGGGGAAATATTGGTGCTCCGTATATGGAAACATTGTCCCTTCTAGGAATTACAATTGGCCTGCCAGTATGGCTATTCTCAACCTCTGTGGTTCAAAATACTGTAATTCCTCCACAATCAAATCAACATCCAGTTGATACTGCGGTTGACCCTGCCTTCTTCTTCATTTGTTTCTCCCTCCCCTTCTTCCTCTTCGCTTGGTGAAAGTAGTGATGCTAGTAACCAAGTGACTGAGAAGAAGAAGAAAGGAAAGGAGAAGAAGAAGAAGTCAATTCAGCAATGGGGTAACCATGGATCGTCTAGTGAAAATCCGCACATTAAGGTTTCCAAACCCAGATTTCCATGCATAATTTGTAGAGGAGACCATTTTCATCGAGATTGTCCATGCTTTCCTTAGATCTTAAGAGAATGGTCCCCCCCATTCGCACCACCCGGTGTCATCAACCTCTGGTGATCATGTTGACAGCACACTGTCAACTAGTAATAGTGAAGTTCATGGATAGAAAGGAAATGTCAAAATTCCATGTAGTTCATGTGAAGGGAACCATACCCTTCACTGTTTTCCCTTTTTGGATGAAGCTAAAAGAGTATTGGATAACTGTCTTGCTTCACCATAGTGACTCCCATCCAGTTACCAGAAACTCTCCCCAAGTCCTTTACTAGTTGAAAAAATGACTGACTTAAATCAACCATCGGTCGAAATACCTCTCCTTGAAAGTGAATCTTTTGAGTCTATACCCGACCAAAGCCAACAGGTAGAGGTGACAGTTGACCCAGTTTTACCTTCAGAAGATCATACCCTTCCCGAAGAGAGTGAGAATGATACCGTTCAAATTCTTTTTGTTACTTTAGAGTCCAATGAACTTGGGGGAAATCCGTCCATTCCTTCAAAACAGGAGGAAAATCCCCCAGTTCTCATAACTCAAGGGGTTATTTCTCCTATTTATTCGGTACCCCCTCCAAGTAGTCTAGTCACCTCCTTTGATTGGAATCGACTAGCAAGATCCCACCTTACTTCTTATGTACCTTTCCAAATCATAGTATAAGTTTACAAAATGATCGTGTCTGGCACTATCATAGATGAAGGTGCATCAATGAGTATCCTTTCCTCGACTTCTTGGAAAGCGCTTAGTTCGCCATCGCTTATGCCTGTTACACATAATTTGTTAGGCTTTAATAAAGGAATCAATCGACCGTTAGGGATCCTTCTTGAGTTATCGATAACTTTGGGAAGAAAAACCATTCACCTAAACGTGATGATAGTCCCAGGACTGTTAAATTACAATCTACTCCTTGGATGTGACAATGTTTATAACATGGATGCTATTGCTTCAACACTCTTTCAAGTGATGTTTTTCCCACATGAAGGCAAAATTGTCATTGTTGACCAGCTTCCATTTCCTGGTTCAAGCATAACTCCAAGTTAAACATCATCCCTAAATGGTCCTTTTGCATCGAAACTATCTCTCTAACCTTCATTCCATCCACCTGATTGCCAACAGTAATATGGTGAATGTAACGAAGCTTAGGGGGCATGCACCCTTGTCTATTCTGCGGATGAACCCAACTGAAAAGATAGGTTTCCTTGTAGGTTATGTGATTGGTCTCACACACCATTCACCTTTGTCTATTCAGTGGATGAAGCTAAGGAAGTGTTTTGTGTATTCTGCAGATGAAACCATCCTGCCTAACATGGTTTCCTTGTAGGTTATGCGATTGGTCTCACACACCATTCACCTTTGTCTATTCCGCGGATGAAGCCAAGGAAGTGTTTTTTCTATTCTGTGGACAAAACCATCCTGTATAACCACAAAAGTTTCCATATGGCTATTGGAGACTCTCCTTTTCATCATGCTGGGGGCATGAAAAACCTTTTTCAAATTCATCTTTTTTAGCTTTTTAGTTTTCTAGTTTTTTTAGTTTTGTCATTTCTAGCTTGCATAAAAAGAAAACTAAAAACTGAGCATAGTTCCCCCATGGTTTAAGCTCATTAAAAAATAAACCCACCACCGAGCATAGTTCCCCCACGGTTCAAGCTCGTTAAAAAATGAACCCACTTTGGGTAATTAACCTTTGTGATTGCCGTGCTATTAGCCTTTTGAGCCTTGGTTGTGTACCTCCCATGACCTCCATTCTTTTGGCCGATCATATGCCTCCACTTGGTTGTTTACCCTTTTTGAGGAACAGCTGCGATGAGTGGTTTTATTAGCCAACCTCTTCACATTACCATGTTTTGAGAAGTTCCAAGCTTACTCGGAACTAGTTGCTACCCTAGACACCACTCGTTCTTAAAAAATGAGTCTCCTTTAAACTCTTTTCGGACTCATTAAATATGAAAATATTCTCGAGCAATTGGCCTTTCCAGCTCGTTAAAGTGATCGGAAGTGCCATCCCTCCTGTATATTTTAATCTTTTTCGGACCAGAGGGATTATCTTATGAAAAAGTTCAAGCGCTTGTCTTTTTTGGCTCATTAAAGTGATCGAAAAAGTCATCCCTTTCATATTATTTTATCCTTTTTGGGACCTAAGGTATTATTCTACGAAAAAGAACTTCTGGAGTTTTCTTTTCGTCCCTTTTCAAACTCTCTAAACATGAAAAGGACCGAGTTATCCTTATCGTTAAACTCATTAAAAAAATAACGACAAACTCGTCCTAGACAAGACAGGGTCCCCTTTTCATTCCTTTTCAAACTCTCTAAACATGAAAAGGACTGAGTTACCTTTGTTGTTAAACTCGTTAAAACAATAGCGACAAACTTGTCCACCTAGACAAGAACGAGTTTCACTGTCGCTAGACTCGTTAAAACGTAGCAACAGGTTTGCCCGAAGGGCAAATTATAGAACAAGCATATGTTATCCTCCTGAAGCTTCACAAAAATAAAAAGGTACTGGTTATCAATGATTGGGGAAAAAGGGAAGAAAACTTGAAAAATTTACGGTAGTAGGTCGCTCTTGAACATGACACTTTCACTCCATCACCATGATTGAGTCGGGTTGGGTTATTTTGTTCACCTGTCATCTCACCATTGGTCTTCCACACCATCCATCTTTTGGGGTTAACGCTACCAATCCATCTCGGTGTCGTCGATATGTTCAAGAGAAGTCATTTATTTGAGAAACCACAATCCAGTTAATGCCTCATCCACTACAATACCTTCAACCTTCATTTTTCATGACTGCCATTACTGAACCTTGTGTTGTCAGATTGTTTTCACCTCTAGAAAATCATTTGCTTCATTTTGAGTCATAGATGTGGGATACATTAAGGCCCTCCTACGATGGGTCACTTCTTGTCGACATCAGCTCACTATCCAAGAAGTTGACTTAGAAACAATACTTTTAGTACTTTGAAGCTTGCATGCCTCAATGGCAAGTTTCTCACTTCCAGCGATAGGTTGACAACAATGACCTTCGACCGAAAGATTTTGCATGGTGTTCGACATTGGATCATATATTCACACCATGTGAATTGTACTGTAGTACCTTGAGGGTCATTATCCTTATTGGTGATTCCTCTCGCGTCTGTTAACAACTCACATTATTGGCTGGTAATCAGGTAATGTATTTCCATGTTTGACTTCAGAACATCTTTTAACATGGATTGACTTGTACATCGAGTGAATATTGAATGAATTTGAAGACCCCAGATCTAGTTTCATCCCTCCGAGCTGCGATATATTCAGGAATATAAAGACATCAAATGTACAAAGAAGCTGCACAGATGGTCATTTGAACCAAGGATGACGACTCTACATTTGAAGAATCACTAGTCTGCATATGCAGGCAACTATCTTTTCTATTTACATGAAATGAATTTATAAACCTGAGCATGGGAATGCCTGCCTCAGCTAGATCATGAAAATATATGATGATCATGTATTGTATTGTATCTTATATAGGTCACCATCCAGTTCGAATTCTCATGATAAAGCAATTCACCCGACATCAAAGATTTACGACTTCATGCTTTAGGGGGAAACTCTTATAGACATATTTGGGCACTTCAACCCGAATCTTATATGTCGATAAACTAGGGCTCTTCAACCCCTAAAACTGTTGTTTCATACCCTAAAAGATCATGGTCATCTGATTACATCATTCCCCAAAAGTTCCACCTGAAAAACCATCTAGAATTGGCCTAAACTGGACCATACTAACTGCTCCACTGTCAGGGTGTGATACATATTGACTTCTACACTAGCCAAGTGTGATGCATACTGATGGGGCCTTTTGTAGGGTTCTATGAGCTAAGATGGACAAATGTCCGAGACAGTTTGCTAAGTGGATGCTCAGGGAATCTTCTAGAAGCTTCTCCTATGACACTTGCCTCTCTGAATTCGCCGAGGGATGAGTAAGAGATCCAAGAAATCTCCAAGTGGAACCAAATGCAACAAGTGGAATGAAACTAATCAAAACCCCAGAGATGACTCACAACCTTGCACACATCTATAAACGGATCCCTCATTTGAGAGATTTAAAGGTTGGAATATTGTGAATTGCAAGGAAGTGCTGATAGTTTGTATTTGAGAAAGAGCATTGTCTTGTTGGTGTGATCTTGCTATTTCATGATGTGAAGAGGGATTGATGCTGGGAGGATGATGCTAGATCAGACAATTGGGTTCTTCGAGATTTCTTCCATATAACTGTGCAATTGTGAATGTTATCACTTGTGAATGCCATTGTATGTTCATTATATTTATGATTCTGTAATGATTATGATATAATAGATCAAGATGCTTTGATGGTTCTCTATTACTATGTTTCTACAGGTACTCTCCAAGCGGGATAAGTATGGAGAGGAGTTGCAAGCTTTGTCAAGGGGGAGAGAGATCAAGCAAGGAGTTAAGCGGAAGATCCATGTTGGTTCCTTTGTCTTTCTCTTATCTATTATACATAGAAGAAATCGTGAATTGCTTTAAACTGTTGTTTCTAGGGTAGCTTCCAAACCTAGAGGGCTAGTCAATCGAAAAGACACTAGTTTTTGTAGAAACACCATGAGGAAAAAAAGAAAAGGGGAGAGGGGATCACCTTGACGTATGCCTCTAGAAGGAGAGAAGGGGTGATAGGGGATGCCATTTACTAAGATGGAGAAAAAGGTGGAGGAAATGAGATTCATAACCCATCTGACCCAAGTTGTGTTGAAGCCAAAGGCTGTAAGCATTTGTTTTATATATGTCTAGCTTAATTTGTCAAATGCTTTAGATAAGTCAATTTTGAGAAGTATACCTGCCTGTTTGTTGAGCTTTAGGGAGTGAATGATCTCATGCGTCAGGATTATGCCATCAAGGATTTGACGTCCCTCCACATATCCTGATTGTTCCTGCATGATGAGCATAGGGAGCAGTGGCTTGAGTCTGTTGGTGATGACTTTCGAGATGATTTTGTATATTACATTACAGAGTGTGATGGCCTTGAACTTCTCCGAAGTATTTGGCTGATATTCTTTGGGAATGAGAGCTATAAAGGTTGTGTTAAGAGACGAAAGGAGCCATTTCATAGTCCGAGATTCTTCCACAACTTTCCAAACCTCCAGTTTGATGAGATCCTAGAACTGATAGAAAAAGTTGGAGGTAATTCCGTTAGGTCCAAGGGCTTTCCCATATTTCATTTGAGCTATTGCTGCTTTGACTTCCAGAAGAGTGACCGATCGAAGTAGTAGCTGATTGTGCTCTTCAATTATAATTTTTGGCACATGCTAAAGAATTGTGTCTATGGCCGGTTGCCTATTTACTTGAGGCTCTTGGTGAACAAATTTGAAATGGGTGAGGAGTTCTCTTTCAATGTCATCATGTTCCTCCATTCTTTCTCCCTATTGATTCTAAAGTTGTACAATGGTGTTATGCATTCGTTTCTGTATGGTGGTGCGATGAAAGAATTTGGTGTTCCTTTCCCCCTGTTTTAACCATCCGACTCTTGATTTTTGTTTCCAAAGTACCTCTTCTTGCTTCCTTCTGTCTTCTAGATGAGTAAGAAGATCTTGTTCTTGATTTGCTAGTATTTTAGTTCTCCCTTCCTCAATAATTCTTTGCTGGAGCTCAATCATGTTTTGCTAAAGTGTTTTTTGAGCTTGAAAAATATTTCCAAAGGTGGAATGATTCCATTGCTTGATTTGCTGTTTGAGATTATTTAGTCGTTGTTGGAATTGATACATGATTGATCCTTAAGGAGGAGTGAAATTTTCCCAAGTTGTTTTAACTATATTTTTGAAGTCTGGATGAGAGAGCCAGAAAGCTTCAAATTGAAAAGGCCTTCTGGTAGAGTCTCCCGGTCTTTGCCATTGAAGTGAAATGGGCTAGTGGTCTGTGCTTGATAGAGGCAAGATTGACGCTGTGATGTCTCTGCCCAAGTGAATGGCATTGTCTTAAATGAGAAATCTATCCAACCTAGATGCAATTTGTTGGGATCCTTATCTTTTGTTATTCCAAGTATAGACTCCATTATTGAATGGTAAATCTATCAGCCAGTTGTTTTGTATATATTCTTTGAAGCAGCTGCTTTCATTGTCCAGTTTGACTCTACCTCCTTTTTTCTCTTCCAGTTTTGTAATCATGTTGAAGTCCCCACCTGTGATCCATAGAGGGTTTGTCCTGGTGGAATTGAGAGCTTCCAATGCATTTAATAGTGCAATATTTTGGAATGAGTCCTGAGGAGAGTATACATTTGACAGATGACCATGTATATTAGTTCCTATGATGTGGAAAGTGGCCTGTCTGAGATGATGGGAGGCATGAAAGTCTGTGAGTAAGATAGCTTGCATATTACATGCGATGACAAGTCCTCCTGAGGCACTAGAAGCATCCACCGCAACTGAGTGACATCCTGGTCAAGCTCTAGATAGAATGGAACTCAAGTGTTACTGTTGCATTTTGTTTCTTGCATAAAGAAGATTTGCGGTTTCTCATGCTGTATCATGTTTACTATCATTCTATATTTCCCAGGGCTGTTGAGCCCTCTTAAATTCCATGATATGAGCTTCATGGCTAACCAGTGGGTAATGACCTATAGTACTTAGTTAACTTGGAATATCTTCCTGACTCCACCAACATTTCCCCAATGATGATTGTTCTTTGCAGATCTATCTTTCTTCCTCTTTTCTTGCTATATTTGTGGATAGTTTTTCCGTCCGAGGTGCTGCCTAGTTGTATGCCTAAGGTTCTTTGCTGATGCACTCTTAAAAGGACTACTTCCAAATTTTCGAGCTGCCTGTCTCGAATTTTGTCAAACTCTTTCTTTCTACAAGCTTGCTCAAGTCCAAAGATGTCTAGGTCTCTGAGGTCAAAGATTTTTGGTTCCTCGTCCATGTGCTTGTGTTGGCTACTCTTAGGCATTGAGTTAGTTGTCTTGGCGGGATCTGATAAGAAACTGTCGATGTCCATTCCTTTTGCCTTCCATAGGACTATATCTGTCTCCTGGTTGGGGATGGATGGAGAGGCTGCTGTCTTTTGATCAATTTTTGGATCATGCAATGGTATACAAGAATCAATAGTTTGAGTTTAGGTAGATGGCATGGTGGATGGTTCAACAGGTTTGGATGGATTTGCTTCAGGCATAGACTGTTGTGACAAAATGTTAAAGCTGTTACTAGTGGAGGGTGTAGACGGAGTGGGAAAGGGGTTTTTGGGGATAGGTGGGGGTTCTTTTGCATGCTTCTTTCGATTGGTAACCTTTGTGAATCCTTCAGAATGAGACTTCTTCGAGTTATCATTGGTTTTGGGGGAAACGCTTAATGGATAGTCACGGAATAGATGGCCATGAGAATGGCATTTTCTACATCTGAAGGGCACATATTCATAATCTATGGGTTGAATCCATTCAAAATGATCATGAAGTAGGCTTACCGAATCCATGTAAACACAGATGCGAGCATACGAGGTGTACCTTCAGAGCTTTGTTTCCTCTGCAATCTTTAAGAATTATCCTAGTCCATTGCTAATGGCTTTTAGCGATTCTTCATCCCAATATTCCAGAGGCAGAAATTACATTCAAATCGAAACTAAGACCCAGCTGAGGACTTCCTCTTTTTCTGGGTTAAATCTTTCAATCCAATCCCTTAAATACAGATACGTTGCATTGAAGAAATAAGGGATGCTGTCTAAGATTCTATTCTTGTCTTCGATGCAGTTGAATATGGCATTGAAGAAACCTTTTGGCCCTATCTGCAGGGTAATATGTCCTTTTGGTTTCCATTTTGAAGCGATCCATCCCTGAAAGGCTTTGTTTGTTGGCCAGAAACCAATGAATTTACCTATAAGCGCATGATCCTTCATAAACTATATTTGGGCGTTGATTCGATGACTTGGTAAGTCGATCTTGGGGCGCTCTGCTGCTATGGGCTTGCATGTGGATGATGTCACCTTCCTGGGTTCTGCATTTTCCATGGAGGCCTTCTCCTGCCCTTTGTTCGAATCTTCCACCTCTTGCTGTTGGGCAAATTGGTTCTACGGTTGTGTCGCTGGTCAGAACGATGGCTTTTCATTTTCATTGGTATTCAAGTTTGAATTTTGGCTATCATTGTTGCCTATGGGGGGAGCCCCCATGGCCTCCCCCATCTGAATATTCGTTACTTAGACTCCTTCAGTACATTTGAACCAGCGCTCGAGAGACTATGTCGCTACAATGGAGGCTTGCCGCGTCTATGCTTCTACTCTGGTAGGGTTTGTCAGAAACCCTAGACAACCATGGTTCACGAGCTCAACGCCACATAACTAATATTTTGTTCTACACCATGAATTATTAATTGGCATGGATGAAAGAGTTATACCCATGCTACTTATTGAGACCATATTTATACAATCTTGCAAGGATCCTTCTCTCTCGATGTAGGCTTATTATACTCAGATTAGTGACATTTTTTCATCCTTATTATTATTGATATGCACCTTTATGGATATGCTTGGGAGATTGGCCTTTAATTTCACACTAATGTTGAAGGGATTATTAGGTCTTTTATTTTGGGCATGTCGTCACATTGCTCCCTTTATTAACCAAATTACGATATTATATATATATATCTATATATATATAATATATATTATATTATACATATATAATATATATATATATATATATATATATTAAATATATATATATATATATATATATATTATATTATATATATATTATTAATTATTATAATTATATATTATATAATATATATATGTATGCAGACCTAAGGATGAGGGGAAAACCCAAAGATGGTGGGAAAACCTACCCATGGTTTTGTGCATGGGTTTTCCACATGGTTTTGGCATGATGGTTTTCTGCCCGTGGTATTTTGGAGATCCAGTCAAGGGAACTACTATTATGTTTTAATCTAGGGTTAATGGATTGGGGTTTATAATTCTTCGACATGTATATATATATATATATATATATATATATATATATATATATAATATAGTATATTATATATATATATATATTATATATGTAATTGTAACATTGAAAGGAACATAATGGAAATCAATTTGGAAGTCCCGAATTTGGTATCCAGGGGAAAATATCTGTGTATATTTGTTTTATGATCTCGTCATTGTATATTTCTATTTTAAGAATTTGTTTGCAAGTAATTCCTTTATAGGGCTAAAACCTACGCATATTGGATCATTCTATAATTTTTCATCCATGTTAATGCTTTCAAATTGGAAAAATTGAAGTAATAATCTTACAAGAATAGTTTTAGTGGTGGGACCTAGTTTGAAGAATTGGGGTCTGAAATATTTTGGGGCCAATTTGAGGGATTTGTTGTTTTTTTTTAGGGGGGAGAGGTGGGCGTAAAAAATTTCCACTTAACATAACAACTCGTAACACTATTCTACACATAGAGACCTTTCCAATAATCCAAGAAAGATGCAAAATTTATACCTCCTAGAAGTTGATCTAGCATGATTGACCACCATAACTCGAGAGTGGTCCTTAAACTGCTGTGGATATTCCACTGGATAGTTGATCACAACAGATCTGGTAATATTATATTAAAAATATGAGATTATACACTATCACAATTTTATTAAATTTCTAGATGATGGCCCCATCGATAGGTATATTAAAAGGCCATTTTTCCATCCTCCAACTTATAAATTCTTCTTTTCTCACATTAATTAACATCTCGTTAGCTATAATGTGCTTAGTAGGAAGGGTAAGGGTGTTTGTCATACTTTATGTCTTAATGTGGTTAATGTACATGAAAAATAGCAACTTTGAGTGCATTTACTATGAAGAGGCACGTTGGAGGGATCCATAGGAGATATAGGAGGCTTGTCCCCTACATTTTCTCTTCTTAAACTTGAATTGATCCCTAGAATCACTCATCAACAACTTGAGGTCTACTAAAATCCAATGAACTCAAGTAATTTCAAATACATAAGGGAGCTAGATCCATTTTTTCCAAGATTTTGGAGGGAAGCAACCCTCTTTCCAAGGAGGATTCCCCTCATTTATCTTTGTATAAATCAACAAGCCCAAGGGATCACTAGGATTCATACTTTTGGAGCAAGGAGAGCTACGAGGAGCCAAGTGCTTGAGATTTTCATTTTCATTTTATTTGCATGTTGCATTTGAACTCCATTTTATGTTAATGAAAGGCTTACTATTGTTTCACATCTGAGTTTGTTTCAAAGGGCTTAGTCCCCTTGGGTTAGGGCCCAACTCAAAGGCTTCAGTCTCTGTTCATGTATCTTATTTATGCATTGTCTTAGTAGTAGCATCTCCTTCTTTGTTTTACTAGAAGTTTACTTGCCCAAAACATTATGGTTTCAGACTTGATTACCACCTCCCTTGTGGGAAGTGTGGTTGAGGAGTCTACAACAACAAGACAAAAACATGCGGTTGCCTTCCTTTATAGATTGCTGGTCTTTAGATCACTGTTCTCTTGCATACTCTATTTCTACAATCTAGGAGTTAAAATAATTTCTCTCTTAAGCTTTCATGTATGTAGGATAGATGCATGTTGTAAGGTGGATTAGTTCTTAATGAAATAAAATTCAACTCATCCTTCTCTATTTGATTTCATAAAATTTGACTCATCCTTTCTTGCTTAGTATGTTCTATTGCATGATCATTAGTTTGGAATTCTTTTCAAGAATAAGAAGGGATTGATTGTTGGTCTGCAGGTATTACCAGTGGTTTGTAGAGTTGGTACACTCATCCTACATCTCTTTTGTCACCATCAACCTCTTCCTTGACCACTCACATTTCCGTCAAAACTCTTCCACCAAGACCATATTTTTGGGTCATTAAAGGAGACCATGAGCACTTGATTTTGTGAAAGATGGGCCTTTGAGGGGTTCTATGTTTTGAAAATGACTCACATAGCCTTCATACACCTTTATTTACCTTTCTCCAGCTTTAGAACACTTTTTCTACCCTCACAATGCTCACGGATCCAATCTTGTAGATAACAATCTTGTAGCATCCTGTAGCACAATCCAAACATGACCAGATTTGCTCTAGGATCTTGATTTTTTCTTCTTGGGATTTAATAACGACCCCCAGGCTATAAATCCATGATTGGGGAGGACCAAAGGCCACTCTCAACCCACCTTTCCTTCACTAAAAGTACAAATATGTAATTAGAATTAGAAGACAAATTTCGAGATTCGAATAACAATGAATGTTTTCTTATGAAATATACATGGATTTTGTTACTAAGGCTAAGCTTCATTGAACAAAATGATAAAAATGCTGACTCACCAATGCAAAGTAGATTAGACCCGATTCTTGAATTTATGGTTTCTTAGGAATTTAGTCGCACCAATTTTTGTTGAAAAGATCAAATTTCATCTTTCAAAGCAACTTTCCACATTCTACAATTATAGTATTGATTTACATTCTACAAGTAGAATAACACTTTTTCATTTATGCAATTAGCATAGTTTTTACATTCCTACAATTCGAGTCAGTCTTTACATTTGGATGGATAACACTTTCATTTCTGCAATTAGAATAATGTTTTCTTTCCTAGAAATAGAGTAGAATTCTCTCTTTTCATTCAATTTCTTTCTCTAAGTTAGTGGAAGGAGTGGTATTTGTATGCCTTGTTCTGATCCATTGCTTGAAGGTGGCATGAGTAGAACTTGACATACTATGCATACATCATTGTCATCTCTAAGTTTGTACGAACCACAGGTTGATCATTAAATTCAGTAGTCTCGGGACTCTCAAAATTCTTATTGAGATAATGAGGTTCATCAATTTGTTGTGCTATTGCTGGGGAGGTGTCCAAGTAGGTGTTATTTCTAATTAGAAATTTCCTTAATTGTTCTATCTTTCTTTTTTTCATTAGTACTATTGACTTGGAAAATTTAACAAAAAAGGGGAAAATCCAAAAACAAAAAAACAAAAATAGTTCTTCATGGCTCGTAGGAGTAGGGATAATCAAGGGAAATTCCTACCAAAAACCCCCACCCCTTCAATAATTCAATCATCACTCTTATTTGGTGACTAAGAGCTTCCCTCTCTAACCCTAAGGTAGTTGGAAAGTCCTCTAGGTGAGTAACCTAAATTTTTTGAAGAACCCATAGGGGAGGAAGATACCATATCACCTATCCAAAACATGAATTAAAATAGACAGAGTGAATTATTTCCCATTCGAGAAACCAATGGGGAGACTAGGATGAAGAATATTAGTCCCACTACCTTTCCACACTTCCATGGTTTAGCCTCTGAAGACCCTGACACATTTATGTGTGAGTTTGTTGTAGTTTGTAGGACCTATGACTATACCTCTAATGAACATAACTTGAAGGTATTTTCCTCCACCCTCAAGGATTGTAGGTTTTAACCCCGTACATAAATTACCTGCATACGAATTCTAAAACACAGAAAAAAAATGCGAGAGAATAACACATAAAACACATATACACGGAGATTTTCCCCCGAATCCCAAAACCGGGACTACCAGCTTGATTTTTTATTATGTTCTGTTCAATGTTACAATACATATTTATACATGCCGAAGCATCCAATACCATGGACCGAAAACCATAATGTCCAAAACCATGGACTGAAAACCATCGCGTCCAAATCCATGTGCGAAAAACATGCACAAAACCATAGGTAGGTCCGACCAACCTAATATAGGGTCTAAAACCAAAATTTTCTGGGGCAGAGTGGGGTTACCTGCACCCCTCAAACCCCCCGTGACTCCCTCTGCTATGCAATCAGCATAACGAATCGGGGGGCTCCACCCCCCTTATAAGCCCCCGGTTAACTACATGGGCTAGTCGTGGAAAGAATATAACATAAAACAACAAGGATTTAGTCTTGCGCTGGTTTATGAGTCTACCTGGAGACAACATCACTACTTGGGCACAAATGCACAAAGCCTTTAATGAGAAGTACAATGATTACTATAGATCTAAGGAGATAAAAGAAGAAATATTTAGGATGATCCTAGGGCTATTTGAGTCCTTAGAAGACTATGAAGAAAGGTTCCAACTCAATTATAGGCTAACTGTACCCTTGATCCTGAATTACTCAATCTTGTACTTCTATGAGGGATTGGGGTGGATGTAATGGGGACCCTCAATATGCTATGTGGAGGAGATATTTACCAGCTGACCTATGATAATAACAAGATAATATTCAAGAACCATTCAAGGGCTGCTAGGAAAAGGGGAAGTTCCAATCAAGGCATGGTTCACTCTTCTCCCTCCACCTCAACCATCAAACATGTTATAGGGAGTATGCTGGAAGATTTCAAGAGTGAAATGTTGAATACCTTTGCCTTGCAGATGGACACCATGCAAATTAAAAAGAATCAAGAGGAAGAAAAAAGGGCACTAGATATCATTTTCCCTAGATGCACTAAGAGGCATCCCATAAATGAGTGCCCATAGAACACCATATAGGTTCTCTTTGTTTGTTAGGAAAACCATACAATAGATAAATATCCCTCTCTTCCAGGCCTAAAGGTTGTATACCAAGGAGCAGAGAATGGCTTGGAAAAACTCTTTTTCATCAACCAGAGGAGGCCCTAGGGCCCTCGACCATATCAACAAGGCATGAAAGGATCAAAATATCCTCCTTACAATTTGAGTTAGAATGCAACTTTCCAGCCTTGGTACCCTCCAACTCACCCATAGTGGTTCATGGCCCATCCTTGGTCCTATGCTCCTCAGTACCCCTCTCATCCTATCAACCCACCTTTCTAGCCATATCAATTTCAGCCCCCTAAATGGGGCAACCATTTGAAAGGATGGAGGCCCCAAAAAACCCAACCTCCTGCCTTAATGTCTCCTCCTCAACCTCAACTACAACTATGTCACAATAACCCACCTAAGCAACCTCAAATGCCCACCCAACCCAATGTAAACCCGAACAATAAACACAAATAACAAGTTTAAAGTGGGGAAACATCCTATCCTTTTTATGTTGTCGATATCAAAGAGATCAACCTTCTATTTGGGAAGGTACTCCCAGATGCTCACCTACCTTCTCCACCTCAATATCTTGATGAAGAAAAGGAAGATGGTACCCTTCAAGCCAATGTAGCTCCCTATCCTGAAAGGTTAGTCTAACCTAAACAAAACACCCTAGAAGAGGTTGAATGTAAGGTTCCATCTTAGGGTCCTCTAACAAAACTAAATTTCTCTATTTTTAAATACAATAAAATGGCAAATAACTTATTTCTAGCTAAACTTTTAATTGATGTTAATTTACCATTAAAATTTATTCCCACAATTAAATAAGTAAACATTTCATTGCAATCACTTACATGAGTAATCTATAAATAGAGGAATACTTGTTCCAATAGCCTAGTTGAGATGCCCCTGAGCTCCTGGTCCTGCCGGGATGCTCCTCTTGACTACCCGACTAGATTTGCCTCCAAGCCAACTAGGAAGTATTTCCTAGCCTAGGAAACCTCCACAGGTTCCCTAACCCTCCGAGCCCAAGTCCAACCAGATGTAGTGTGTCCAAGTTAAACAAATACTCTCCTTCTCTCCCTTTTCTTTTCTTCACTTTCCTCTCAAAACAAAATCCTCCAAAATCACAACCAAAACCAAAATCAAACCAAGATCAAGGATCACCCCTCTCCTCCCATCATCCTTCCCCTTTTATGCCACTTTCTCCCATCCACCTCAACCACCTATCATTAATGTCATAACTACCCCCTCATCCTTACATTTGATTTTTCTTATCATATATTCTCCCAAGTAAATTTGACAGGACATTTTGGGGATGAGATATAAATATATAATTTGGTAATTAATTGGAGAGGAACATATCTTCTCCCAAGTAAATTTGAGAGGACATTTTGGGGATGAGATATGAATATATAATTTGGCAATTAATTGGAGAGGACCATATCTTCTCCCAAGTAAATTTGGGAGGACATTTTGGGGATGAGATATGAATATATAATTTGGTAATTAATTGGAGAGGACCGTATCTTCTCCCAAGTAAATTTGAGAGGACATTTTGGGGATGAGATATGAATATATAATTTGGTAATTAATTAGAGAGGAACATATCTTCCCCCAAGTAAATTTGAGAGGACACTTTGGGGATGAGATATGAATATATAATTTGGTAATTAATTAGAGAGGACCATATCTTCTCCCAAGTAAATTCAAGAGACATTTTGGGGATGAGATATGAATATATAAATTGAAGTAAATGGAAGGAGACCATATCCTATCAAAATTTAAATTTGAGGAGGTAGGTTGGGAATAGTAATAAAATTTATATCAGTATTAAATTCATAGTTTCACCCATGTAGGTATGTACTGTTAGGACTCCATATTGTCTACTTTTGACCTTACATTTTGTTATGATAGTACCCTTTTTAGCCTATAAATAGAAACCCTTGATATCATTTTTGACCTCATCATCCCAAGGTATGAAGTAACTCTCCTCATTTGCTATATGTTTAATTATTCAACACATATTCATGTTATCTTTACAATTAATATTTGGAAATTGGCTAAGTCGCTGAAAATTGATTGCAACTGTTCAAAGTCCATAGAATCATAATTCGCAGTTGCTACAACACCAGAAGCAACAACTGACTAAGCAGGAAAAGTCTTAATTTGCAAAAGATGAGACAGTAACTGTCTGAAGCTGGCAAGACTATACTTGGCCGATGATGATAAAGAACGATCAGCCAATTTAGTCACAGATGCGGGAACACCAGGAACAACATGAAGCACTTTAAGGAATGGTTAAGACTTACCAAATCAACAACAACAACAGAATAACCAAGGATAGCACAAGGACCCCGAGGAGATAGACGAAGACTACCAATTTTGCAATAGCGGAAGGATCAGATTAACAACGGACGACAAAGATATATATTGTTGTAACATTATGCTATAACAAGAATTAATTTCCTATTTTTGTACAGAATAATTAAACTGAATGACAATCTATTGTAATAGATGTCTCCTCTATAAAGAGGAGACATCTACAATTGAAAGCTAGCGTGTGATATAGGAATATTGTGGTGCAGAAGGTCGGGACCTCTGTTGTAATTGAACTCTTGGCATATGAATAAAGCATTGTTATGAGCATTTTAACTTAGTATTTGTGTGCAGGGGAATCTTATGAGAGGGACAGGGCCCACCGTTTTCACAAGATTCACCCATTCCTTTCTTGTTAAGTGTGTGTGATATTTCTGTACATGTTTAGCCTTGCTTCTGATATTTCCTTTTTGCTGATACGTTGTTCCTTTAATCGATTGGCGATGTGAGAAGCGTGTCACCGGTGAATAGGATTTTCGATATGTATTGGCGACTGGTCACAGAGGCAGGTGTTGAACATCCTTATTCTGAGGATAGGGTCCTGGTCCTCTGTTACAAACAACCATCATTTTTTCTGCAGATTTGTTACCTTTACTCAATTTCATTTCATTTCTGCAATAGTTTATGACTGCTGTAACGCAGAGTAAGAGTTTGATAGGAAATAGATTTGCTTTTACTACAACTTTTAATGCTTTTGGAATTAAAGTGCATACAATACAAGGTCACCTTTGAAACAAAAGGACTTTCCCGGGTTGACAAATTAATGTGGTACTCGACTGTTTAATCAATAAACAATTCGAGTAGCCAACATTTTGACGCCGTTGCCGGGGAAGGTGACTAATTTTTTTTTTAAAGGCATTAATGATTTTTCTTTAGAATAACTGGTGCATGAGAGGACGCAAGAAAGCTAATTTCACAGGCAGTAAGGGCACATGAGGTAGAAGAAAAACTTTCATTGACGAGATCATTTCAAAGGCCGAGACATCTCAGAGAACGAGTTCCCAAAGACCTCAAATCCAATATTCCTCCCAAACAGATCATCAGACGGAGGAAGTACTAGGGCCTGAAAGGAAGCTGGAAACACCAGAGCACATTGAGGAACCAGTAGAAGAACCTGAAGGAACAGAAGATACTGAAGACAGAGCCAGCGATTCGGGGAAAAGAACAATGGAGGATAACAGAGTAGAAGGAAGGGGGGAAAACTCACTTTCCACCTTGGAATTTCTTATTGGGGATCTCCCAAGGGGAGAAATCCCTATGAAAAATATTCCACCTGCAGCATTGCCTAATTTTCATGGGTTATCCTCTGAAGATCCCGATGAGTTCCTCTTTGAATTTGATATACTGTGTAGAAGTTATGATTATGTAACTCCTGCTCAGAAGTTAAAACTATTTCCAACAACATTGAAAGGGAACACATTAATATGGTTTATGAGCCTAGGGGCTCAGGTAATCACTACATGGGATCATATGAATGAAAGTTTTCTGACCAAATATCAGGATTACTGTCGAACAAGAGAAAGAAAGGAAGAATTGTTCAAAATGGTTCAGAAAGAGGACGAGAATCTTGAGGACTTTGTAGAGAGACTGCAGTATAATCTGCAGCGATCAGATCATCCAACCATGAGTAAGGATATTCTGAAGACAATACTACTAAAAGGAGTACGAGATGACTGCCTAGATATGTTAAACATGCTTGGAAAAGGGGATATTTCCAAAGAACCATTTGATGAGATTATCAACCTCTGCATGAGGTGTTCCAGAGGAGCAGCAAGCAGATCTAAAAGCAGGGACAATACATATTCAAGAATCTTTAAATTAGCAAGTGGAGGAGCAACACGAGCCGAAATAGGTATTCTGCTTGAAGAATTTAAAACTGAAATGTTAAACTCTTTTGCTTCACAAATTGATGCTCTGCAGGTTAAAAAGAAACAGGCAAAAGCAGAAGCTTCCTTGGCTACCTTTTGCTCCAAATGCAGAGGAAAGCACCCACTACAGGAATGCCCATTGGATAAGGTACCAATTTGTACCATTTGTGAAAAGGATCATGAAACTCAGTAATGCCCTTCTTTGCCAAGAATAAAGGTAGTGTTACAATCAACTGAAGAAGAAGCTGAAGCAGTGTACCTGATGACACAGAGGAGGCAATGGCCACAAAGACAAGGTATGCGTTCTAACACGTCATTTAGTCGTTGGAATAATCATTCTCCTTTTCAAACAAATTACCCACCCATGAATCAAATGCAATACCCACCCTTTAATCCGATGCAATTTCCACCTATGCAGCAACCAAATCCTCCTTTTACCGACCCTACTATGTGGAATCCTTGGACTCTTCAACAACCTTATTTCAATAAATGGAATCCAAATTGGGCAGCCCAACAGATTCCATTTCCTCAACACCAGCAATCTCTTTCCTTACCATCTAATGCTCCGTAGAATAACCAGTCAATTAGACCACAACTGCTTGTGCAACCTAACCCCAACCCAAACAATAATAAAGCCCTGCAGGTAATCGATATTCAAAGTCAACCTGTCTCCCCTATGCAATGTAATGACATCCATTTACGCTCTGGGAGGATAGTTGAACCCATCATTGATGACATTACTGACTCTGAAAAAGAGGAAAATAGAGAGGAAAAGTCATCTAACAAAAACACTGAAACACTTGAATCATCTTCTAACAAGACTGCCCAAACAGTAGAGCCACCCTTTCCTGAAAGACTGGCTCTTACTAAAACATTTGAGCTATCTGCTTTTAACCTTTTAGGAGAACTGCAGAATTTATATGTCAAAATTCCATTATTGCAAGCACTAAGAGATGTTCCTATTTATGCCAGAAATGTTAGGGATATCTGTATTAAAAAGCCTGGAAGAAAAGCCAAGGAACCCCTCATAGTTCATGTGATGGGAGAACTGACTACTTTGATGACAGAAAAAGACCCCCCTGTGAAATATGGTGACCCTGGTCACCCTACAGTAAGAGTTCAGGTCGGAAAAACCTTTGTCTCTAAAGTTCTAGTAGATCTAGGTGCAGCAATAAATATTATGACACTCGAAACAACACAATTACTGCAGTTGAAACACTTAATTAGGGAAACTACAACCATTCTAGAGCTGGTTGAACGCTCTACAATTAAACCTGAAGGAGTCATTGAAGACCTGGTAATTTCCGTAGAATCTTGGAATTACCCAGCTGACTTTGTGGTGTTACAAAATAAAACAAAGCTGGGGGGTCATCCATTAATTCTAGGAAGACCTTTGCTGGCTACAGCAGATGCTTTCATCAGCTGTAGGTCTGGATCAATGACAACATCTAATGGGCAGGAAACCAAACAACGGACTCTTTATCCTCATGCCACACCCATGATTAATAACGATAATTCAATATGGTTAGATTATGAGGATGAGGAAACCCAACCTATTTTAACTGTCGGACAAGCTTTAACTCTCAAAGACTCAACCGAAGATGAATTAATCAACAACTTTATTTCTGAACCTTCTTCGGTCAGTCCATAAATATATAATCACTTCACCGCAATCATAGAATCTGAATCCCAGCACAACGTTGAAACTGAAAATCTACCTCAGATATTAGCTGGTAGTCCCTCCAAAAGTATAACTGTAGAAATTGAACCAGGTAAAACGTTAAATATAAATCCTAATCTAACAGATGATCAAAAACAACAGTTAATGAAGCTACTCAGAGAAAATAAAGAGGCATTTGCATGGGATTATACAGACATGAAAGGGATTTCTCCTGAACTATGCACTCACCATATTTATATTAAAGAAGGATCCCGGCTAGTTTGTCAACCCCAAAGAAGAATGAACCCCAATTTAAGGGAAATAGTAAAAGAAGAGCTTCAAAAATTGTTAAATGCAGGATTTATATACCCCATATCTGATAGTGAATGGGTTTCTCCACTAGTAATAGTACCCAAGAAAAATGGGAAATGGCGAGTATGTGTGGACTATAGAACCCTAAATAAGGCCACCCAGAAGGACCATTTCCCTTTACCATTCATTGATTAGGTATTAGATAACTTGGCTAGTAAGAAATTCTTTTCCTTTTTGGATGGATTTAGCGGATATAATCAGATAAAGATTGCACCTCAGGATCAGGATAAAACCACTTTTACTAGCCCTTGGGGGACCTTTGCTTATAGGGTTCTTCCATTTGGGCTATGTAATGCCCCAACAACATTTCAAAGAGCGGTGATAGGGATCTTTTCTGATATGATAAATGATTCCTTAGAAATTTTTATGGACGACTTTACTCCTTATGGCACAACCTTTGAAGATTCCCTACAGAATATTGAAAAAGTACTTAAGCAGTGTATAGAAGCACATCTTGCCTTAAGTACTGAGAAATGCCATATGATGATGAATGAAGGCATTGTATTAAGCCACTTCATTTCATTTTTAGGAATTCAAGTCGATCCCGCTAAAATACAGGTAATTTTGACCCTCCCTATCCCCAAAACCCAAACTGAAGTGAGAAGTTTCTTAGGACATGCCGGGTATTATAGAATATTTATCAAAGACTTTTCTAAGATAGTTTCTCCTCTGTTTGTGTTACTAATGAAAAATGCTGAATTTAAGTGGACTGATGATTGTAAAAAAGCATTTGATCAGCTTAAACATCAGTTGTCCACAGCTCCCATTTTGAGAGGACCAGATTGGGCACTCCCCTTTCACATATCCTCTGACGCCTCAGATACTGCCATTGGATCTGTCCCGGGACAGGAAGAAAATAGTCTTCCCTATGCCATTTATTTTATTAGTAAAAACATGACTCCTGCAGAACTTAATTATACAGTTACTGAGAAAGAATTTCTAGCAGTTATTTATGCTATCAATAAATTTCAGCATTACATGACTACTTATACTACTTTTGTGCATACCGACCACTCGACCATTAAATACCTAATGAATAAATCAGTTACAAATGCTCGAGTCACTAGATGGTTACTGTTATTACAGGAATTTGATATCACAATTGTAGATCAACCAGGAAAAGAAAATGTAGTTGCTGACTTTCTTTCTCGGTTAAAAAATAATGAAAATATTCCAGTAGATGATTCTTTTCCCAATGAGTATTTATTTGCAATCTTTGCTCACTCACCTTGGTATGCAGACAATGCTAACTACTTAGTTGCAGGAAAATTACCATCACACCTATCGCATAGAGAAAAAAGGAAAATTATTCAGCAGAGTGCTAGGTACAGCTGGATAAGCAGCTGTCTGTTTCACACAGGACTCGATTAGGAGATCCGGAGATGCATTGGTGAAGATCAAATTTATGATGTACTGAAAGCTTGCCACGATGGACCTTGTGGAGGACATTTCGCGGACAAAAGAACAGCACACAAGGTTCTTAGGATGAGATATTACTGGCCCTCAATCTTCAAAGATGCAAAGAAATATGTCAGGGCCTGTGATAGCTGCCAAAGAATGGGCTAGCCTAATCACAGGGATGAAATGCCACTCAATCCCCAGGTAATTCTTGAACCATTTGAAAGATGGACACTAGATTTTATAGGTCCCATTAATCCTCCATCCAATCAAAGAGTTTACATACTAGTATGCACAGATTACATGACTAAGTGGGTAGAGGCCAAGGCACTTATCAAATCTAATGAGGAATTGGTATTAACATTTTTATTTGAAGAAATCTTCGTTAGGTTTGGATTGCCTAGGGAACTAGTCACTGATGGATGACCTCCTTTTAATTCTCATGGCTTCAAAGACACATTGGAGAAATACCATATTAAGCATAGAATTACCACACCTTATCACCCCCAGTCAAATGGGCAGGTGGAAAGCACCAACAAAGTCATAGAAGCTATTCTGACAAAAACAATAAAGGAGAAAAGGAGGGACTGGTTTCAAAAGTTGCCTAAAGCACTTTGGGCTTATAGAACCACTTGGAGGAACACCACAGGATTTTCACCCTATGAGTTAGTTTTTGGTAAAAATGTTGTTTTCCCTTTGGAGTTTGAATCAAAACTTTAAGAACTGCTTTAGCCGTTAACCTTGATTTAACTGATGCACAGACAGCCAGGTTGCAGCAGCTTCAGGAGCTAGACGAGAAAAGATTGGATGCAATCCACCAAACAACCATGATTCAACAACAAAGAACCAGATGGCATGACAAAACTATTAAGCAAAAGCAGTTCCAGAAAGGTAACTGGGCTTTACTGTATGACTCCCGTTTCGAGAATTTCCAAGGTAAATTGAGAACAAGGTGGCTAGGACCTTATGAGATAGATGCTGTTTTTCCAAACAGAACAGTCAGACTCTTAACAATTGATGATAATAGAACACCGTTATTCGTGAATGGATACCGACTCCATCTATATCAACGACCTGTTTCTAAAGAGGATTTCAAAGCTACCTGCATGGCGGAATTACACTATATTTTTTTGGGGGAATTTGCTGCCCCTCAAGGCACTTAAATTTCTGTTCATTTATTTATTTTTAGATTAGATTTCTTAACTAATAATCCCCGCCAAGGGTTTCTATGTTACAATTAGTTGTTTTGCAGATCTTACTTTCAGAGGATGGCTGAGAATAAAAATTCTAAAAGAATCACTTTGCAGCTTGGGAATGTTCTTCGGACCATAAGTCAAGTTTTACATCATTTCCTGTTGCTGCAACACCATTGCCTGTTGCTCCAACACCATTTCCTGTTGCTGCAACACCATTTTCCGTTAATACAATATCATTTCCCCGTTGCTACAACATCACTTTCCGTCATTCCCCGTTGCTGCAACATCACTTTCCATCATTCCCCGTTGCTGTAACACCACTTTTCGTTATTCCTCGTTGCTGCAACACCACTTTCTGTCAATATGATATCATTTCTCCGTTGCTGCAACACCACTTCTCGCGGCTACCGCACGAGCTTATGTTCCGGCAAAATATCACTTTTCAACACTGCAATACCAATCCCATCACTTAATGAATTATCATCCTGATGGAACATATTCCGCTGCATTGAAGGGACCAGCCAAGCACTCTAATAAGTACACGTCGTCACTGCTACTTCCCGTCAGATCGCTTGTGTTTTCACAATTAAAAACCCATTCAAATTATGATTAAGCCAAAAAAGACAAGATAAGACTTTTTGCGTGCGACTAAAGGTAAAAGTAAAGGTACACATGTTTAAGTGTGAATATTAATTTATAGTTAATGCGGAGATGTGATACGACTGCCGAAATCATTATACTGCCAATCAAATCATTCAGCCGTAGATTTGGGGGGGATTACCAAAATATCACAATTATTCCATAACACGTTAATCGCCGCCACCCTTACTCCTCGCGTTAATATCTAAAACTCACCTTGTCGTGGCATATCCTCATTTGTAACGGTTTGCTTTGTTTCAAACTCGGAAACTAGGCTCTGTATCATGTATTTTTTGCCAGATCAACAACTATGGGGGGAAATCTGATCACATATGAACCTGGCACAACAGCGCTACTGGAACTCTACCCCGAGGTTTATCAAAATTTCCTGCAAGCAGGGTGGGTAGACTACTTTAGAAGACTCCCAAATTTCAACACACAGCAGGTGTTGGAGTTCGCATGCAATTTAAGAGAAGGATTTTCTACAGTCCAGGGAGTATGTATTCCGGTAACAGAGGAAGATGTAGCCCAAGTCTCTGGGCTACCAACCAACGGTATACGCTCGTTCAGCAGGAAATATGTGATTTTGAATGCGTAGCAAGGCTTCTTTCTACCAGGCGAACACGTAGAAGCCAAAGGCAGAGGGGTCGCTCTTCAGTCACTGCCTCCACCATGGCCAAAGGTTGCGGAGTTTGTCAAGCAGTGTTTAACTTGCGAAGGTCGTTACCAGGTAATTTACCAACATGAATTCGTTTTGTTAAATCATTTGAGGCATCGACAGTTGATAAACATGCCCTATTATCTATTGGGTTGTCTAAAAAACATGTCACATTATGCTGAAAAAGCGAAGCATCCGGTCCTTTCCCTCAAACACCACCGGTTAGCCCAACTCTTAATAAATAGAGGCTTTGCTCTAATCCACCCACCCCCTCTCATTAATCCTCCCCAGCAAATAGAAGAAGATCCTCAGCAGGAGGGGGAAGTTCCCCAACGGCCAGAACAAATATTCCGGGAAGTTCCCCAACAGCCAGAACAAATATTCCAGGAAGTTCCCCAACAGCCAGAACAAATACCCCAGGAAGTTCCCTAACAGCCAGAGAAAATACCCCAAGAAATTCCTCAGCAATTAGCAGCAGAAACATCCCTGCAGAGGACCCCATCTCCCAATGAGGCTCAACCATCTACCCCCATGCTTCATATTTCCACTGATGACTCTGATGATAATACCCCCATCATTTTTATTAAAAGGAAAAAGCAGCAGAAAACTGAAACTCCACCAAAAAGGAGAAGAACTAGGGCTTCGATCAAAGCAGCTGCTATTCCTGATAGTCCCCCCAGCCTAAAGGAAAGTGACCAATTTTTTTTTTTTATTGATTTTCCTGCCTCCTTAAAGAGGCAGAGAAAACGGTCAACTGCAGCAGTTAAACTTACCGGCCCTGTGATCCCCAGTTCTCCACCTATTACCCTAACACCCGACATTCCAATCATTTTGGATTGCAGATTACTGTGGGTTGGTTTTTGAGAAGAGTTCGGATTTACTTATAAATTAACTTTATCATAGCATAAAGGTGAATGTTAGTAATAGAAATTAATAAAAAACAATAAATTATTAAGAAAGTGCAAATAAGTAATAAATTCTTGTATAATATAAGAACAATAATATAAAGTATTAATTAATAGCTAGTATTAAAAGAGCATTAATTAACAATAATAATCCCACATTAATAATCAATCTATTAATTATAATAGGGATTTATAATAACAATTAAATATAAATAATAAGTGGTTAATATATATAATTATATATTAACATGATATAATTTTGAAATATAAATTAAAATTAAAATCTTAAACAACATAGGAAATTCTAGTATTATTAAAAATCAGAATAATCTAAATAAAATTAAAATAAAGCATAATAAAATAAAATAAAAGGAAAATAAAATAAAATTGTTAGAAGTCGGCCTGTTCAATTTCCTAGACATTCTCATATTTATACCTAGCATCTGCCTTCTTTTCTCCGCACAATTTATCCTGATGATGAGTCTGGTTTTAGACTCGAAACGTCGATATAAAAAGATGAACACTGTGGTAAATCCGAACTCTTCTCAAATTCCAATCATTCCAGAACAATCCCTTTCCTCACCCTCTGGGGCTGAGATGCAGAGCGTTGACAGCTTTGTGACAACATTTTCTGAGGCAGCTGATACACAAGAACCACCTGCCAAAAAATCTAAAATAGACACCCAAGGTGATATTGGGCAAGTGGCTGCTACACAAGAACTAGCCACTGACCCAATAGGTGACACACAAGAACCACCTGTTGGGGATGCAAATGACCAAATGGATGCGGAACAACAATCCCTTCCTCCATTAGAGCCTGCAAATACGCAAGCCCCGCCTACCATAGCCTCCCTGCAGGAAGAAATTGAGTTTTAAAATCTCAAATTAACGATTATCAGTAGGAGATAATAATGGTTAAGGAAGCCTACCAAAATGGATATAATCTCCACTTCTTAGCACGGGTAGCATCTGTAACAGAAAAGATTCAATACAATGAGTACATGTGCAGTGAGTGTGGTGAACTGTACACTCAAGCAAGATATAAGGTAGTCCAGGTCCCAGTGACTGAAGCTAATCCACAACCCCCTGCTGCTGAAATCAAAACAGAGCAACCTACTGTTGTAGTCAAAACAGAACAACCTGCTGTCACACAAGGACTAGCAGGAAGGGCAGCAGAAGAAATGCAACAACCTGCTATCACACAAGAACCAGCAGGAGCTGCAAGAGCAGAGAAAGAACAACCCGCTGTCACACAAGAACCAACAGGAAGGGCAGCAGAAGAAATGCAACAACCTGCTGTCACACAAGAACTACCAGGAGCTGCAAGAGCAGAGAAAGAACAACCCCCTGTCACACAAGAACCAGCAGGTTTTCTAAAAATTGTAAAAGAAGAAACAGGGCAGCCTGCTGTCACACAAGAACCAGCAGGAGCAGAGAAAGAACAGCCTGTTGTCACACAAGAATCAACAGGTTTTCCAAGAGTTGTGGAGGAAGACATAGAACCACTGCGGGCCACCCAAACTACTGCAAAGCAGAGATCCTTTAGTGATGCTTATGCACAGACTGAAGTCACTGAACTCCACTGTGTTATTGACGCTTATGCACAGACTGAACTCACTGGACTCCACTGTGTCAAGGATGCTTATGCACAAACTGAAAATCCCTGTGTCAGTAATGCTTACACGGAGACCTCTAGTTTTCAACAACTAAAGGGCACATGGAGAATAGAATATGAGCTTTCACAAGGGAAGGCATTCCAACAGCAGAAGTCAATCTGGTTCAGCTATGCATACAGAAATTGGGATGCACTGGAACAGTCTAGAGCCCAACATAAAGAAAATAAGGAGGTAAAAGCTAGGCTATCCCATGCCTTCGATATGGTTTAGAGGATATTGGATACAAGAAAACCCTCTTTCAACTATGCAATATTCTTGAGAGAACGGTTGGCGTTCTTGCAAATAAAAGCAATTAGAGATGGAAGACCATACCAAGTTAATACACCTGACCAATTTATTGAAACATTCAAAGAAGCGCCACATAATGATCAAAATTTGCTTTGTGAACTCTATCTTCACAATGAGGCCATGCCTGAAGATAGAGCGATGAATATACTTCCTATTGTTGGTGATATCCAAATAAGAGCCTTCATCTCTTTTCTAGCTAATCAATTAACTTGGAAAAATGCCTATATGTCAGCAGAACATAATGAGCACAACTGCCTCCTTTGGATTCGAAATGAACCACACAATCCAGCTACCTTCATTACACAACATCAAAATTATGTAAGTAATCCAGAATTGGCTGATCATATAAAGAAGCTACAGACAGCGGTCTTGCAGGACTGTCAGCATTATGTAAAAACAAAAGGGGCACTGGTCGTTGAAGCAAACAAGTTATTCTGGGAACATTGTCCCAGAGAAAGACAGGAATACCATCCCTACAATCCCCTCAATCTCCAGGTAGCGATTTCACGCATACCTTATTATGTTAAATGTATGGAAAACTGTGCTGAGAAGTGGATCAGCTACCATTTTCATTTCCCTCTGTTATGGTTACCTGGTCAGCAATATAAGGCTCATTATAAGCTGACCAAAAAGGAGGAGGTAGCAGTATGGCAGCAAATACAGAATGTTCAGGGATTCAGAAGTAGGTTGGATAAAGCCTTCTCGAGCTACTGTATCAGCAACTTACACTGTTCATCCCAATACTCCGACTCAGATTCAGAGTAAACGTTGCATGAGGACATGCAACCCTTTCAGTTCGGGGGGATGTTAGGACTCTGTATTGTCTACTTTTGACCTTACATTTTGTTATGATATTACCCTTTTTAGCCTATAAATAGAAACCCTTGATATCATTTTTGACCTCATCATACCAAGGTATGAAGTAACTCTCCTCATTTGCCATATGTTTAATTATTCAACACATATTCATGTTATCTTTAAAATTAATCTTTGGAAATTGGCTAAGTCACTGACAATTGATTAGAATTGTTCAAAGTCCACAGAATCATAATTCGCAGTTGCTGCAACACCAGAAGCAGCAACTGACTAAGCAGGAAAAGTATTAATTTGCAAAAGATGAGACAGTAACTGTCTGAAGCTGGCAAGACTATACTTGGCCGATGATGATAAAGCAAGATCAGCCAATTTAGTCACAGATGCGGGAACACCAGGAACAACATGAAGCACTTTAAGGAACGGTTAAGATTTACCAAATCAACAACAACAACAGAATAACCAAGGATAGCACAAGGACCCCGAGGAGATAGACGAAGATTACCAGTTTTGCAACAGCGGAAGGATCCAATTAACAAAGGACGACAAAGATATATATTGTTGTAACAATATGCTGTAACAAGAATTAATTTCCTATTTTTGTACAGAAGAATTAAACTGAATGACAATCTATTGTAATAGATGTCTCCTCTATAAAGAGGAGACATCTACAATTGAAAGCTAGCGTGTGATACAGGAATATTGTGGTGCAGAAGGTTGGGACCTCTGTTGTAATTGAACTCTTGGCAGATGAATAAAGCATTGTTCTGAGCATTTTAACTTAGTATTTGTGTGCAGGGGAATCTTGTGAGAGAGACAGGGCCCACCTTCTTCACAGGATTCACCCATTCCTTTCCTATTAAGTGTGTGTGTTATTTCTGTACATGTTTAGCCTTGCTTCTGATATTTCCTTTTTGCTGATACGTTGTTCCTTTAATCGATTGGTGCTGTGAGAAGTGTGTCACCGGTGAATAGGATTTTCGGTGTTTATTGGCGACTGGTCACAGAGGTAGGTGCTGAACATCCTTATTCTGAGGACAGGGTCCTGGTCCTCTGTTACAAACATCCATCATTTTTTATGCAGATTTGTTACCTTTACTCAATTTCATTTCATTTCTGCAATAGTTTACGACTGTTGTAACGCAAAGTAAGAGTTTGATAGGAAATAGATTTTCTTGTACTACAACTTTTAATGCTTTTGGAATTAAAGTGCATACAGTACGAGGTCACCTTTGAAACAAAAGGACTTTCCCGGGTTGACAAATTAATGTGGTACTCGACTGTTTAATCAATAAACAATTCGAGTAGCCAACATGTACCAATATTTCTTGATAATTATAAGTCAATATTTCCAGGTAATTTAAACACTAGTAAAATTTGCATGATAAGATTAATTAGGGCATTACATACACCCATCCTTCAGAAAACTTCATCCCAAAGTTAGAGTGAAAATAGATACAAGGAGTTCGAAGCAACTGGATAATAAGGCATAACAAAATAGAGAGAGTTATAGTAGTAAAATTTGATAAGTCAGACAATGACATCACGTCCCATCAAGAGTATCCAACTAATCTATATCCTCCTATCCTTCCTAACCCACTTCTGTTCCCATCCTATCCATCGTTTGTTGTTATATACTATGGCATTGGATATACTAATCTAACCGCTGATAAAACCAATATGGCAGAAGCATCGACTATATTGACCTAACTTCCCCAACAGGTAACTGGTAATTGTCATCACACGTCTAGGGGAGTGTGTCCATCATTGCCCTCCCACGATTCCAGGTTTGGAGGTTACACGGTGGGAAATACCTCCCCCCTCCTTACAACTGGGGTCAACAGTAACTGGTAATTGTCATCACATGTCTAGGGGAGCGTGTCCATCACTGCCCTCCCACAATTCTAGGTTTGGAGGTTACACGATGGGAAATACCTCCACCCCTCCTTACAACTAGGGTCAACACCCTAATATGGACCACACTACAATGCTGGTTGGACTTGTCATCGAATAATCTAGTCACATAGTCCTGCCACCTATCATTTTTATTTTACCCATGTCATAAGAGTGCATATCAAGTAGATACCAAATGTAATAGAACAATGTACATCATACCTTTCCTCATTGGATGTCTCGACCTTCCCCAATGGAAGAGTAGATCTTGGTTATCATATAGTTCTTTCCAATCTGCGGGTTAGTTCTCATCCATGCATATATATAACAACAAAATAGATATAGATACATGATATTAAGCATCATATTATTAAGTCTAGTATCCACATATCAATTTTGTAGTTCATACTGGAAATAAATCTTACATTAGATAAATCATAATTTCACATAGTCATATATTAGATAAATCATATCCACTTAAGTCATACATGAAACAACAATAACTCTGATAAGTCATGCACTAGATAAATCATAACCAAGTAAGTCATACATTAGGTCATACATCAAACATTTCAATCGTCAATACCTAATCCATCTAATGATTTATGTAAGTAGTTTCACTTATCCAACTAAATGCACCAATATCACAAAGTGTTCATAAATAAATAAAATGTAAATTCAAATAGAACCTTAGCATAGGTAGCTATCTATGTCAAGTTGGACAACATAAATGGTCAAAAGTGAGGGGTAATTGCAACATATAGTCCTTGCATCCTCCCGGGTAGCAGATCTTAGGTTAGACTTGTCCCATTGTATGTTAACTTGGTCCACCAAGTGATGCCTGAGCTATCAAACCGTATGGTATATTTTGCATATAGGTTTGATCATTATGGTTCCCACGTATGAGACCTATAATTCCCTCCAGTCGAGTTTGTGGGATTCATCAGAACATAATGTTATATGAAAGATACATAAAAGAATCATGATTTTTATGCAAGCGAGGTGGTAGTACAAGACAATAGGACACTGGTCCAATTTTCTCTTTGATTCTAAAAGGTCCTATAAATCGAGGTGGTAACTTCATACCTTTCTCAAACTGAATAGTGTTAGGAATACAAATAAAACTCGATCCCTCACTTTAAAAATTCGATCAGTACTATGTGCATCAACATAACTCTTTTTCCTATCTTTTTCTTTCTGTAAACTTCATTGAATCTATCTTACCTATTCCTCCATTTGAAGCAATCCTATCGTGACTATTACCGTGTCTTCCATCCTTTCCTCAACTCAATGGTGTCTTGCATGGCCTCCCATATAGAGCTTGATAAGGAGGCATCCTAATTGAATTGTGGTAATTGTTGTTATAGGAAACTCTACCAATGGTAAGTACCTTTCCCACCGAGTCTAATTATCCATGACATACATTATAAGCATATATTCTATAACCCAATTTACTCTTTCAGTCTTTCCATCTATTTATAGATGATATGTAGCGCTAAGGTTTAACTAAGTCCCCAACATTAACTGCAAACTTGTCCAAAATGTATATGTAGGGCGAGAGTCCCTATCCAAATGATTCTTGTGGGTAACCCATGTAGCTAGATAACTTCACCTATAAATACTCAAGCCAAAATGGGAGCAGTCTCTTAGACAAGGTAGTTAGCCACCTAGAGATACCAAATACATGGCCAAAATAGAATATGTTAAGGTTGTTTCTCCAAGAAGAGAGCTACTCATCCTTCAAGAGTAATCCATAAAAAAAATATTTGCAATTAATGGTCATGACCACCTTTACAAGTGGAGTGACTTCAAAGAATATGCCAAGGAAATTTGATTCTTGTAGATAAACAACGTAACTCCTCCAAATGGAAATAGTATAAAGATGTTAGGGAATTATCTTCTGGGATCAACCAAATTGGCCATAAATAGTAATACCATAGAAACATGTGCCATAATTGTCCATAAAGTTGTTATAACCTCCTCAAAGAAGTGGGGTGTCCTCATTCAATGTGCTAAAGTGGTTAAATGCACATGTACCAACACCTCTCTTCCAAGGGATATGATAAATAGTTCACCCTAAGAGATTGTGTAATGAGGCTAGTAAACTCTCCAATATAGTAATACACAAGCTTCCCAAACCAAGAGAAACTATATGATACAATGTGAAAATAACATACCATGTGACCAAAACCATGGGTGTCAATGTAAAACCCTGCCCAAGCAAGGTCTGAATGCCTCCAAATGCATGAGAAGATGCCAATTAAGGGGAGTGATTTCCTCTATCAAGAAAATAACTACTCACAACATGCCACATCATAGCCAAACTATAAATATCCATTGGAATTCTTCTAATAAACCACAACCACTTTTCCATGTCATCAAGACATCACCAAAAGGAACATCAATTATGCAAAAAAGGGTGGGTGTACTGCTTCAAGGTTCATCAATCAAAATCATGAAATGATAATCCAAGTGAAACCCTATGAACACATGCAAACATGCTCAACAACTAATTCACTATGTCAAGGAGCAATAATTAGCCAACAATAAAAATAAGGAAACTCTTAGTTGATGGACATGTCTCATCATAAATGTACTAAGGGTAAATCAAATGTTTGAGCAATGTTATGAAAGGCCCTCAATCACATTTCAAACACCATATGTGCTAGATGAAAGACTTCAAACAAGAAACGATGATGCCAACCATGGACATAATGTGCATTATCTAACATGGGATATCCATAGTAATTCATATTAACAAACCCCCATGGTTATGTGTTTTGGAGGGCAATGACCCTAGGTAAGTGCACATAAGAACAACTTTCCTTAAGACACCTCAACACTCACCAGAGGTGATCAACAATTCTATGAGGGAAGTGTCAAGGAGAATGTATGCACAAACCATGACTTCCCTCAATAAAAGCATTAAGCTCCATCAAATAATACTACAATTGCAGGCTTAGTATAAAGAAGATGTTAATTGATAGTCACTTATATAAGTGCATTTGGTAACAGGATGTGCAAAAAAAAAAAAGTCAATACTCCATGTGCAACATGCTTGGTTAGGGTTAACAAACACCATCTAGCACTCAACCTTGATTTAAAAGGGAATAACTCTTTGTTCAATATTGTGAAAACAAATGATATGGATTAGACTAATAAAGAAACTAATGTAATAACATGATGCCAAAAGGCTAGGGAGATGAATTCCATTCACAAAGCTTTATATCTTTTTATATATAAATCCTTCATCAAGTGTGACTTGTCATTAATATCAAAATGCATGATTTTAATACATAAAAATCCCTAAATTCTATAAGGCTTTTCAATATAGTTACCAATCTGCATCATATTTCACAATTCATAAAACTTCAAAATTTCATCCAAAAAAGATGTGGCTTAAAATCCTCATAAATTCATTTATCAAAGATTCATGACAAGATTATACCTTTTACTATATATATATATATATATATATATATATATATATATATATATATATATATATATATATATATATATATATATATATAGTATTAATGGTCTTTCTCCACTTAACGAATTATATATGAAATAAATGTAATGAAAATAGATGTATTGAATATACAAAATGGGAAGCTGTTTAGTTTTAGATAATTAATTATTCTCCCACATCAATGAAACCTATCCAATAAGTCAAATGTAATTTAAATAAAATGAACGCTCATAAAAATATACTTCGCATTTTGCATTTTCAAACCACATTGATTATTTCTTTATGGAAATGTGTATACAATTGCATTTTTCGTATATGTTGTGATTGTCTCTGCACAATAGAAATACCCCCCTTTTGTGAGGCAGAGAGATATCAACGTTATTATATCTAACAAGTTAATGTTCTTAAAATGTGGCTTTGGCTTTTGCCTCTGCTAGTTCAATTGATAATTTCCAATGTTGTTAGTCGTTTGTTTACCTTGTTGCCAACAAATGATTAGTTTGACTCTGCTTGGGTGAGGCACACTAGTTTACACCTATGGATTTACAAGGGAAATGCCATGTACGGGACGTGTATAATGGAGAGAAAGTTGGTTACGGATATTTTCATGTAAAACATTAAACAATTCTCTCTCATGATTCTAGGATTAGGGAGTTTCGAGGAGTTAAGGAGTTAACGAGAGTTTCAGTGGTTGTCTCTCACTAGTATCGTGCATAGGGGTTTTTAGGACTGGATGCTAATGTTAATTTTGGAGGGGAGTCCAGGCATAAGTCTTGGTTGGCTTCAATACTAACAATTTCCCATAATGGTGCAATGGCACTTCGACAGAAGGTGTAGTATTAAAATGTTGTAGCCTAAGTTGTGTTTTAGATATACAAGTGTAGCTGGAATATTTAATCAAGAAGTTTGACAAGAGTATGATTTTATTTGTTTAGGATATTGAACCTTCTGTGAATTTAAAAAGGAATGTATAATTTCCTAAAAGCTGAATTGTGGCATTTCTACAACTTCAAACCATAAATGTAGCCTTACAATTGAGCAATAGAAGCTGAATTGGAAGTAAGTTCCAAGCTTAAGAAACATCTCTCTTGAATGGTATTTGTTTTTGTCTTGGTTGAATCGATTTCCCAGGCTCTGAAGGATCACTATTGCACTAGTTAAAGCCTTGTAAAACTTGTAATGTTAATTCAATTTTCCAACAACTTTTGAATATTATTTGGCCTTGTCTCTATTGAGTTGACTTTCGAGGATCTGAGGAATCACTATCAGACAAATTTGAGCCCCACAAAACCTGCATGCCCCAAAATGGGAGAAGGAGAGCATCAAAGAGAGTCAAAGAATGAACACATAAGACAAGGGAAGAAGAGCTTCTGCTGTCGTCAGTGCCATAGGAAGGAGGAATGTAGAGTCGCAACTGGAATAAGAGCTTGTTGTCAAACCATTGAGCATGTCCATAGTCACTAATGGCGATCTCAACTTAAATTGCTTCTCTAAGGTTTGACCGATCATGGTTACTTTCAGTTCATTGTTTTTTTCATGGTCATAATCCAAGCTAGAGGTGTCCTAACTCCTCTCTACATAGAGTCTACCACCAAGGAATTTGAATTCTATCTAGTCGAATTTAAGTTAGATATTTTGCTGTTTCTAAACTGGAACATAGCCATGAAACTGGTTGTTCAAAGGTGGAATTCCCTATCCTCAAATGTCAGTTGTCTTTGTCCAACAACAATGAGAGTGTTGAGTTGGTGTTGAAATCAATAGGGTTCAATCTTGGGCTCGAATCAGACATCAAGGCCATGAGCAGTTGTGATATCCATGACAATATCAGAGACAACATGGCGATGTTCATGTACACATCGAGAACAACCAGAAGAATAAGGAGGGTGCCCTTGACTCAACTCAACCCCGCAATGTCCATGCTAGAAGCATATAGATTCCCAATAGGAGAGCATATTAAATGAAGAGAAGCTAGTTGAACGAATGCTTTTCATCTCCCACTGAGGATTTTAAAATGTTCACATAGATGTGGCTATACACCAGTAAAAGAGGCATGCACTTGATGAAAAAGTTGTCAAATGTATCATGATTGGTTACAACTTAGGATTTGAAGAGAAATAATGCCTTATAAGAAGATCAAACTCGAATTGATTGTTAATGGGGATGCAAATTTGGCAGGTGAATGAGTCAATCGAAGTTGTAGATTACCCAAAAGTGGTTGAACATTCTCCAATTTGAAGGTCAAGTAAAGCACGTAAGCCTATCTAAAAGCAAAGAATTCTTATGTTATGAGATGATTCCAAGAAATGGAGACTCTAAAATACCATCAAACATGAACAATGCCAAGTTAATTCCAAGAAATTGAGGCTCTAAAATGCCATCAAGGATGAGCAGTTAATCAAGTAAATAAGTCCATAGGAGTGGAAAACATCAAATCAAGACAAATCAAATTGAATGATGGTCCATGTTTAGTAAATGATCACTGAAAGATCAAATATTAAGCAACAAGAAGGCATGTATCCTACAAAGAAAAAAAATCAACAGGATCAACAAAATAGTATATCAACCAATAGTGATCAATCACATTCAATTTGAAGTTCTACTTGAATGTGTAAGCCTCTACCTAGAAAGCCTTGAAATATTAGGGGCAGGAATTCCATATATCCCAAGCCTTAGTCATGGATGTAAGCCCTTAAAAGTCATCATGCAGTTGAATGACGTATAAGTTATAACTAACTGATGAAAAAACGTATGTGGCCCTTAACCAAATTTCCATATGGCAGGAAAATTGTTAGATGTAAACACTGTTCAATTTGAAATTCAAAATAGATGGTACCGTTGACATTTGAAAGATACCAAGCCTGTTCAGTAGCAAAAGAGTTACACCCAAGATAAACAGATTAACTATAATGACAATAGTAGCATTCACTACAAAGACACCAATCATTGTTGATGGCAATAGTAGCATTTAACTAATAGGTTCCACTTGCGTCTAGACTCTAGCCTAAGTGATTGAGAGACTACCCTTGGAATGAGATGAAGTGCCTGATAGATTTCTCCAGGATGTACATTTCACCAAAGGATAAGAATATATGTGGGCTGGAAGGAATGATCAAAAACATGTTAGGATTCACACTTGATGATAGTATTTGTCCAAGCAAAGGCTAATTGTAGCAAGCATGTCAGCAAAAAAATTCACTCAATTGAAAATATTTCCCTCTATGTTAATGACACTATTTTACAAGATCGCATGGCATGACTCAAAGTGTATAAGCCAAAATTAAGTTTTGATTTTGAGATAAAAGATCATTTATAGATCTACTTCAAGTTATCACCGAATCATAGTACATCACTGCATATCAAACAAGAAAAGAATTGATGTGGCTAACATGATCGAACAAAGAGATCAATATTTTAGAAGGTGGGATAAAATTGCAATTTTGAAATTAGCAATATGACAGAAGACACTCCCACTAAGGAACTACAAACAAATAAGTTTAAAATTCATGCAAAAGTTGTATCTATTGCAGGAAGTTAATGCTGTGACATAACAAGAAATGTTTCACATAGTGGGAGACTTTTTAGTTTTTTTGAGTCTTAACATATTCTGCATATCCAAGCAAGTGAAACTTTCCTGACTGGTGTATGTAGGCATTGAATAATCCTCTAGAAATTTGAATGATAAGAAGTTTATGGCCATTAGGAAGCTAGAGACTTCATTGTCAATGTATTTACTTATATAGCAAGTTTGGGGAAAAATGTGACATAATAGAAGCAGACAGAAAGCTATAAATGTGCATGTTTAGTGACAAGGCAAACAACAATATCTTTGACTGATTTTTTTTCAAAATTTACTAGGATAAATTCATTAAATTCACTACTCTTGAATAGTAAAAAAAATAGAGTTTTCAAAAATGGTACATATTAAAATATTGTTGGATAAAAGCATATCTTAACTGTGAATTTTGTACGAGAACTAAACATATCATTAGGTGATTAGGCTATTATTAAAAAGGGAGGTAAAAAGAAATTTTTCTTGTCCACAAGGCGATCACCAGCGGAAGCAAAGTCGAGTGGGAAGTAGATGATTATATTTCTAATAATAGAAGGTTAAATTTAATTTGAAACCACAAAAGGCCAAATATAAAGCCCTGAAAATTTCAGGTTTAAAACTCATTGATTTGAAAAGGAATAAAAACGTATCTAACTCTAGTATCTAAATGGTTCTTCAAAATCCAAACTCACTCTTACCTTCCATTTAATCACTGATTAGAAAATATGGCTCTAACTCTTGATAGAAATGGTTCTTAAAAATCCAAATTCACTCTTGCCTTCCACTTAAGCACTGATTAGAAAATATGGATCTTCTAAATATTGGCAAGGGCAACAAAGATGATGCTTTTTATAGGTATAAGATGATTACAAAAATTGAGGGATGAGGTAATGGCATAAAGACAAATCTTGTCAATATGGTAGATGTGGCTAAAGCTCTTGACAGACCCCCTTCATATACATGGGACTTCTCTTGTCAATGGTGCTCATGTTAGTGCTAAACTTGTAGCTTTGTTGGATATTTTATCAAGAAGTATGTGCAGTGCTATGGATGTGGAAATCTCGAGACAAAGATCCTTATTTCAAAAGCATAAAGGATTTCACTGAAGTGTGCTACATGTGGATATGTTTAAGATGTTGATATGAGGGACAAGCTTACTGCATTTATTTTGAAGAATCCACCAGAGCAGAAGAAGGGAGGCAAAGATAAGAAGGCCATGAGAAGAGCAGAAAAGGAACGTTTGAAAGTAGGAGAGGCTATTGATGAAGAAGCTAAGAAATCCAAGAAAGAATCCAAGAAAAATGGCGATGAGGTTGCATCCAAGTTTGCTAAGAAGAAAACTAGTTATGACGAAGACTCTTCTCCTCCAAGAAGCCATGTTTCTGAAAATGAGGAGTTGGACGAGAATGATGATGTGCAATGGGCTACTGATACTTCTATTGAAGTTGCACAACAATGTATCAGAGAGCCGTTGATAGCTGCTACAAGTGAAATGGTCATGTTGGACAGCGTGGCAAAACAAAATTCTGAGTCACTAAGGATGCCTTCAGGCAGGAATAAAAAGGTTGAGCTTGATAAGAAATCTCAAGTTGAAAATGGTGATGGGCTATCTGAGAAGCCCGTTAATAATGAAAAGGGTGAACTTGATAACAAAACTCAAGCTGAAAACAGTGATGAGGTATTTCAGAAGCCCATTCAACAAGATATTGAGGAGGAGACTGTTTTAACCAAATTGAACACATTGAGCATTCACGATGAGCTTCTCCTTGCTTTCAAGGAGTGCTTGAACACTGGAGATTCCCTGAAACAATTACAATCCTACATAAAATATTCAAATGGTTCTCCAAAGGAAATCACGAATGCCTATTTTGAAGCTCTTTTCGAGGGCGTTGGAAGAGGATTTTCAAAAGAGGCAATGGAGAAAAAAATCATCAAATTAGTCTTAAATGAAATCAGTTCCACATAATTTTTATAAAAAAAAGTTAGCAGAGATTTGTGTCTAGTGGGTCTTGGGTCCATATTTTGAACCCGCTCTGATACCACGTGTAAGGTTCCATCCTAGGGTGCTCTAACAAAACTAAATTTCTCTAATTTTAAATACAATAAAATTGTCAATACCTTATTTCTAACTAAACTTTTAATTGATGTTAATTTAGCATTAAAATTTATTTCCCACAATTAAATAAGTAAAAATTTCATTGAAATCACTTACATGAGTAATCTATAAATAGAGGAATACCTATTTCAATAGCCTAGTTGACATGCCCTTGAGCTCTGATCCTGTTGGGATGCTCCTCTTGAGTACTCGACTGGATTTTCCTTCCAGCCAACTAGGAAGTATTTCCTAGCCCATGAAACCTCCACAGGTTCCCTAGCCCTTTGAGCTCAAGTCCAACCAGATGTAGTGTGTCCAAGTTAAACAAATACTCTCCTTCTCTCCCTTCTCTTTTCTTCACCTTCCTCTCAAAACAAAATCCTCCAAAACCACAACCAAAACCAAAATCAAACCAAGATCAAGGATCCCCCCTCTCCTCCCATCATCCTTCCCCTTTTATGCCACTTTCTCCCATCCACCTCAACCACCTATCATTAATGTCATAACTACCCCATCATCCTTACATTTGACTTTTCTTATCATATCTTCTCCCAAGTAAATTTGAGAGGACATTTTGGGGATGAGATATGAATATATAATTTGGTAATTAATTGGAGAGGACCATATCTTCTCTTAAATAAATTTGAGAGGACATTTTGGGGATGAGATATGAATATATAATTTGGTAATTTATTGGAGAGGGCCATATATTCTCCCAAGTAAATTTGAGAGGACATTTTGGGGATGAGATATGAATATATAATTTGGTAATTAATTAGAGAGGACCATATCTTCCACCAAGTAAATTTGAGAGGACATTTTGGGGATGAGATGTGAATATATAATTCGGTAATTAATTAGAGAGGACTATATCTTCTCCCAAGTAAATTGAGAGGACATTTTGGGGATGAGATATGAATATATAAATTGGAATAAATCGAAGGAGACCGTATCCTATCAAAATTTAAATTTCAGGAGGTAGGTTGGGAATAGTAATAAAATTTATATCAGTATTAAATTCACAGTTTCACCTATGTAGGTATGTACCAATATTTCTTGATAATTATAAGTCAATAATTTCAGGTAATTTAAACACTAGTAAAATTTGCATGAGAATATTAAGTGGGGTATTACACTGAACTTCTAGGAGAATTGAAGAACTTGTGTGCTAAAATACCCCTTCTCGTGACCATCAAATATGTCCCCATATATAACAAGCTTATCAAGGAATATTTTTTCAAGAGTCTTGGGAGAAAAAAAATAGATGCCCTAAATATTAATGTTGTTTGGTAGTTGTCTAATCTAATGCTTGGGAGGGTGATCTTCCTAAAGTACATAGATCCTGGTAGCCCAATAGTGGATGTGCACATTAATAGCAATGTGGTAAATAATACCTTGATTGACCTTGGGTTTGTAATAAATTTTATGACCAAGGAAACTATGCTAAAGCTCAACTACTAAGGAGCCTTGAGGAAGACCACCACAATGCTACAGCTTGGGGACAAGTCCATAGTATCCCAAAAAGGATTTATTGAGGATGTGATTGTGTATATTGACTCCATGCAGTATCCCACTGATTTCCTTGTCCTCCAACCCAATACCATGATTAATGATTACCTTCTAATCCTAGGGATACCTTGGTTGGCTACTAATGATGCTTACATTAGTTGTAGGTCTGGGAACATGACCATCAAGAATGGGAATATCTCAAAGAAGATTGTATTATATCCCACTGCTCAACCTTCTACTGAGCTTGACTTACCCTTGTGGATAGAATATGAGGAAGAACAAGACCTTTATCAGTCATTACTATACCCAGTTTCATTGGATTTTTGGAGGGGATTTAGAATTGGAAGGAAGCATAAGTTTAAAAAGTTTTTGTTGGCTTTCCTTAGGAGGTCCTCTAAAGGTGGAAAGCAATGAATCATTAGTAAAGGTATTCATATTTTCAGCCATTGGAAAATTGAAGCTCGATGGATTGATTGTGGAGTAATTTCATAGATATTCTACCCTAATGAAGACATGACAAAATTTCACTGGGGAACAGGGGAGGCTATCAACTAGCTAACAAATTCAGGAAACTGATAAGTTTGTGGGACAATTTCATAACAGAGGCTAGGTTAAAAAACTTGAAAAGGGTCATCTGAATTGCGTGCACAGTAAAAAAGGTCTTGTCAAACTTCCATTTGTTCATGAGGACACATTATATCAAATATACCAGCTTTCCCTATCCATTAAGGGTATATGAAATGATGGCAAAGAGAGTTTAGGATTCTTAGTCATTTTGGGTGTTTCTTCCATGTTTACGATTCAAATAGATAACAAGAAATAATATAGTGGTTATGAATTACCTGGTGATTAGAGGGAATTTCGAAATTAGGTTCTGATGTAGAGTTGACAATTGATTCCAAACACAAGTCACTATAGTTTACAATGGAGGATGACACGAATAATAATAGGAATGAGGCTTTATTTTGTTTATATGGGAGAGCAAGAAAAAATGGGATTTGATGATGGGAAAAGTATGGAAGGATGATGTGAATAACGAAGTGTAAGAATGGGATGATGAGATGGAAGTAGAGGGTTATGTGAAAGGGTAGATATTTCTTTCCTGACCCCCTTGCCTGAATATTCCTCATGCGATAGGTGGTTTCCATAGAAACCATTTCCTAGCCTCAAGGGTCCTCATAGTAGTTTTGGAAAATTAGGGGATAAACCCTAAGACAAATATTGATCGTCGATTCCATGATGTGCTAGTTTTGGAAAATATCTCCTCAGGGGTTAATATCATTATAACTCCTGTGCATGATGAATTGTTGGGGTTCCATCAAGATATTAACATGGTTAAAGCGAATGAGGATTTACTCTAAATCTGCATACTTGTTAGTGTTTTAAAGTTTGATGAATACATAGCCACTTATCTATAGTTATGGTTTCTTTTGGATTTGGATTTTTAATGCCCTTCAATCCACCTTTATTTAGACCCAAAAACTTAGCCTGAAAAGTTAGGCTCGTGCATACATCTATACAAAATTTCTTTTTGAATTTTTTCTTTAAAAATAGGAACCTTTACAAAACTTCTCTAATAGGATCCTATGCCATTTTTTTTTCTTTCTTATATATATATGATATATTATATATATTATATATATGATATATATATATATATATATATCTATCTATATAGTTATATATATATATAGTTATATATATATATAATATTATATGATATATATACTTATATATCATATATTGATATATATATTATATTATGATATTAATATATATATATATAGATATATATATTATTTTATATATATATATATTTCTTTTAAATGTAAAAGAAAATGAAACACTGGCTAAAATAGGGATACTCTCCCGAGGATGAGAAGGAATAGGCAGTGGTGTCTACAACCCTAATTTTTTGTTGGTGGGCTTACAATTAGAACACATCACTCACCCCTTTACATACTTGGTTACAATTTCTTTCCTATGAGGCCATTAAGAAAACCTTTGCAAATGAGTCAATTTTTCCTACCCAAAAATGCCTATACACATGAGAAGTGTGAGATTTTGGAATTACATAGAATCTTTCACTTGTAAAGTACATAACTTGCCAAGATGGTAGATTAAATTACCTTGCAAATGATATTTCTCGACCTGTGATCCATAGCTTATCCTATCATAAACAGATTTGAAATATTCATCAGTAACATACTATTCAACATAGCTATCATGAGATAAAGAGGCATTATTCAAAACAATAGATGTAGAAACAAGAGGTCTAGAAACCATATTTTCCATTTCATTACTAGTACCCTTATTGTACTTGATCACCAAATGGAATTGTTGAAGGAATCCCATCCACTTGAAGTGACACGCTTGTTGCAAATTGGTTTGTGACTAGAGGTATTGTAATTGTGGATGGTCTGTATGTATGATTTTCACCTTACTTATCAAGTAATGTTTCCATTTCTTAACACTTTGAACCAAGGAATAAAACTATTTTCCATACATGAGATAGTTAACAATAGTTGAAAAGAAAGTCTCAAAGTGGTAATAAATAGGCTTACGATGCTACATCAATACTACACCCATGACATATCCACTAACATTTGTCTCAATCTTGAATGGATATTGAAGGTTTGGAAGAGCTAGTACTGGTGTTGTGTTGATATTTTCCTTCAAGGTGTCAAAATCCTTCTGTTGCTTTCCTCCCCATTGAAAGATCTACTTTACAGTAATCAGGGCATGCAAATGGGATGTAATGAATGAGAAGTTAGCTATGAATCTTCTTTAGTATTGTAGTACAGCTAAGAATCTTCTCACTATTGTCACATTTGTAGGTTTAGCCCATTTTACAATTACATCAACTTTGGAAGGATAAATCTTCAGTTGACCTCCTCCAATAATATGACACAAATGCACCAAAGAATTTTTTCCAAATTCACATTTTGACAACTTTACATACAATTTATTCCTTTGAAAAATATCTAGTACTTGCTTGACATGTATTACATGATCATCCCATGTTTTACTAAAGATAATAATGTCATCTAACTATATAGGTGAAATATCATCTAAGAATGGTCGAAATACATCATTCATTACACACATGAATGTTATCAGGGCATTGCAAAACCAAAATGGCATCACCAACCACTCAAACAATCCTTGCTTGGTGATGAGCCTCATCATTGGGCAATTATATGGGCATTAATTCACCTCCTAGCTTAGTAAAATCAACTATTCTCACAACTTATTACATGTTTTTATTATATTTTGTTTAATGGGATGAGTTAAAGTGAGATATTATGCCTAGTGGACTAATATGCATTGAATGCAGGTTTGGAAGAGAAAATCAAGGAATTTTGGCAAGACTAAGGTTTGAAACTTGAATGGGGCAAGGGAGAGAGGTTGTAGGAGCTAAATCCTCCTTATTTACTCCTCCCCCATTCAAATATTCCTCCATTAATCACACCATCTCAGAGTGCAAGCAGCCAAGTCATAAAGATCAAAAGGTAGCCGAGCAAGTGATAGACAAAGAGTTAGTTCATCTTGAGTTTAGGAGACGAGCCTCCCTGGATTTAAGGAAGTCGTTGGATACTTCAGTTGTATAAGTAGAGAGGCCTCAAGCATCATTAGGATTCAAATGTTTGTTGTAAAAACACTAGTTATTTTTGAGCTATAGACTTGTGGAAGACTTTGATGTAATTTTCTATTTTGATAATGAAAATGAGCTTTTTCTTGATCCAACACTGAGTTAACTCAGAGGGCTATAGCTCTTGGGTTAGGGCGAAACCCTAGTAGAAAAGGCTCCTATTCTTGTATATGTATTCTTAGCTTAGTTTCATAGATTCATGGTTAAATTGTCTCTAGAAGTTTTTCACTGCAAGTACTGTGGATTTGACTAGTGTTTATTAGTTTGCTTCCATTTGTGCTTTACTTCAATAGTAGGTTAGAAGAGATAAAAGGAGCACCACAAATCTATTATTAGGTGTCTTCGCCTCACCTGTTCACTCAGGGATCATGATTTGAGCAAAATACCCTTAAGCAACCCCAAAAGGATAGATTTCCATTTCCTCATAAGATTTAGAGTTTACTGTACTTAAACTAGCATTTGATAATTTTTGCAAGTGTAGGATTTAGTTGCCATATCTTCCATATTTAGGATTTCAGTAGATCTCATCCATGATTCCATTTTATTTAGAAATTTTCCTCATGCATGAAGTAGACAGCTAGTTCATTATATTCTGCTTTTCTAGCTTGTTAGAATTCTTCTTGTTTACATGACTTTGTGGCAATTATAAATGTTTGATGCAGAGCACGTGCTTCAGAAATATAAAGGGATCTCATAGCAGGCAACCACCTTCCAACTTCATCCATTCATAATCATCCCTCGCTATCACCAAAATCTTCACCAATCTCACCATTTTACATAGAAATTCCTCCAAGCATGTTGAGCGAATCCAACTATCTCCTAACCTTGGTATTGCGTTTTGAGTGATCCTAGGCATTTTTTCACTCCATTCCACCCATCGACCACCTTCCCTAAGCCTTCCATGGCCTTCAAAAACCATCATTTTTCTCTCAGCTGTATCCTGTAGACATACAGGGAAACTTGTAGGTTTCAGTACATCATGTAGATTTTCCTGTAGTGGCCTATTTTGAGGCCGAATTGAGGGAAAACCTCTAGGAAGCCACACCAGGTCACCCAAGGGTCTCCCAAACCTTCCAACCATCTTCTAAATCCCCCAACCATCCACCACCATCCCTAAACCACCTGTCACATCAGGAAAAGAGATTAGGGTTTACCCTTGATTTTCTAGAAAAGGAACAAAACAGATTTATTTAAGTCCTTTACATGCACAGTAGTGATGTTTGATGTCTTAAATTTCCATGCTTTAGATAGTAGCATTTCATGCATGTTTCCTTGGCATTTCTGTAAAGCATAGTTTCTCAACAGTTAGTTAGAGAATGGTGTGTTTTTAGCATAGGGTTTCAGTCATTTTCCTTATTTGCAGTAGATAAGCTTTCTCCTAGAGTAGATCTCTCTTTCTTTCATTAGCAATCAAGCTTCTTCTGAATCCATAGAAGTCTGGCTTGAAAATCCTAGTGGTCTCTCGCCAGCTGAACAGTGACAAAAGGAAGAACCATCACTTTTACTTGTGTATACAACATTGTCACCTCCAAGTTTGTACGAACCTCGGGTTGATAATGTAAAGTTGGCAGCTCCAGGAGTTGCAACAGTCTTGCTGCAATATTGGTGCTCATCACTTTTTGGCGTCGTTGCCCAGGAAGTGTCTGAGTACTATGTGATTACTGCTTTCTTTATTCTATTTCTTGTTTCTAATATTCTTCTCTTAGTTTCATTTTTGCAGAATTAATTTAGTTTGCTTCCTTTTTCATTTTGCATTCTTTGCTTTCCTTTCCATTCTGCAAGTAAGATTTCAATCAAGTAGTTAATTTTTTCATTTAGACAGTTGTTTTCATTTAGTTTGCAATTTCAATTCTGCAATCACTTTCAAAGTTTCAATTGCCTTATGCATGCAAGAGATTTTCTTATAGGAAAATTATTGCAACTGATAGTACACTGTCCCTCTCTTTAATCTCAACTGGATCTTTCTCTGAATAGACATGCATGAGTTATTTATGAGAGAATATTCAGTTATTTGGAGTACATTAGTTTGATGCATGCATGCATTAACTGAATAAACTCACAGTTAGTTCCTTAAACTATTTGGAACTAATTTAATTAGACATAACTCAGTTAATTGAGCTAACTAATTACAACTCAAATACAACTCATCCTTATCTCCTTAATTTAAGGGATAACTATTGCATGAATTCACAAAGACTTCTAGCTTGAATTTCTCCAAATAATTAACTCAAGATGAATTAATTAATTATTTTTTGAAGCAGCTGGTGAGACTAAATTCGAATTTTAATTCTTAATTTTAATTCAAGGAAAAATTAAAATTGGAATATTCTTGTTGCCACATTTCAACACTCCCTCTCAACAAGAAATGGATTATCTTCCACCCCGATCCTGTCTCTATGGAACTCGAATTTACACTTTGACAATGCCTTAGTCAAAATGTCAACATCTTGCTCCTGGGTTGAAATATACTGCAACAACATGATCCTCCTCGCCACACAGTCTCTGAGATGATGATACCGAATGTCAATGTGCTTGGACCTGTCATGAAATACTGTATTCTCAGAGGAAAAATGGCAGACTGAAAAATGAGTCAAGAGACACCACAGAGAGGCCGACTCAGGCTAACTTCCCTTGAAGAAAAGCACGACTCAATGTGACTATGTGGCAGCATATGATGACTCTATATAAGTTCGTTATGCAGGAGGCACGAACGAACCCTCCATATGATTAGAAGAGATAACCAATCGGGGGAGAACTGACTCAATAACAAGTTTAAGGTGTACCTAAGTCAAACTAAATCCCGCCCAAACAGAGGAGACTTTGTTTTGAATGCTTTGTTTAAGGGCGTCATGACTGACTCTAGCTACCAATAATAAATGGAAATACTGTCCCATTCCCGCTCTTTTTGGAATATTTAATTTTTTTGTCTTTTTCTGTTAAGCTTGAAAAAGAATAAAAGAATGCTATGGTATAGTGGAAAGAACGAGTGCTGATGAAACAGATGATCTAGTTCCTGGGAATGGAACATTCCTATGCTCAATGTAGGGAGGTGAAAATGGGTCAGTGACACTCAAAGGTGTGTTCCTTCCACGGGTCAAGGTGTGTCAAGTTGCAGAAGTCAAAGGTATGCAAGCTTGATTTTGCAGTTGTCATGGTCAAAAGTTGGCTTAAACACGAGTCCAAGTGAAGCTGGCTTCTAGGCCAAAGGGTGCAAATGGTCAACATGCAATGCAGTAGTACAACTCAACACAAAGGAGCCTCTAGGGTATAAGGCTAGAACAAAGCGAAGAAGCTAAGAGGAATGAGTCTTCAACGCATAAGTCATGGCGGGACTACAGAGGACTCCCGATCCTACTCAAATTGGAGCAGCATGGGCAACAAACATTAGTGAGGTGCTAACTACGATGCCCATGTAAAGGATGGCTCTACCATCGTGTCATGATTTTAAAGATCGGTGAGTGAAGATGGCTTACGAACCATAACATGATGGGGTCGACCCTATGGTAGATGTATCGACAGATGGAGGCTAGTATGCATGATGCAACGGAAAAATGGTGTCCCTAACCTATATGCCAGTGAGAAAATGATACCTGCCATGATGGGCCAGCAGTCATGGAACCGTCTCGAAACAGTTGAAAATGTCGAAAATGTCCTGAAAAACAAACCATTCTCGACATTCCAAGCTCCCAAGTTAAAAGTCACATGAGGCTAAACAAAATAAAATTTTGAAAAAATTTTGCATTTTCAAAACTTATAAAAGGGATTTTGGACTCACCATTTTTACCATTTGAGTTGGAGAGCAAAGATTTGGAGCAAAAGGAGCAAAATTCCCGTGTACCAAATTCGACTGTTCAAATTCTTCAAAATCTTCCAGGTAACTCTTATACTTAGCTTGCAATTGATTGTGACTAGTTTTAAGATTTTTCATTGATGTTTCACCGTTGAACTTTCCTTCAAAATTTCACTGCGGCGTATATGTGGGTTGGTAATATGAAACCCGCGTACACGCGGGACCTATACGCGACTGTGTTTACAGTAACCCATGTATACGCCGTGAACCAATTTTAACCAAAAACTAATGGTTAGAACTCATTTTTTCCTCAGAATGCTGGTCACATGGCGTGAAAGAGAACATGCGGCGGTGGATAATGAAGTCATGAATGATCCTCAAGCCTTGGATGCTTTACGGGGATGTGGCTTGCTTAAATTCTTCAAACTACCGAACATGAAAGCCAATGTACGACTGCTTGAGATGCTCATTGACTATTGGGACGTCGAGGAGGAAGCCTTCATGATTGATCAAATGCCACTCAGGGTAGAAGTGGAGGATATTTATTTTATCATGGGCCTTTCCCGAAGGGGAGAGGTAGTACAGTCCCGAGGTAGGACATGGAGCAGTCTCACCATAGAGGACTACGTACAGATATATTGCCCAAGACATCCCAAGAAGGTTGGGAGCTAGATTTCTATTGCACATGTGGCGAGTTTATCGCTAAGGATAATCCTGTTCACCATAGCTCGAGTGAACGGATCGTCCTCTTTGCATCAGGCATCACAACTCACCATGAGCGTGGCAGTTGATTGTCTCACTACTATGTTTGACTGGTGTACTCCTCTTCTGGCCAGCATGAAGAGCTAGCTCACTTCTATCAAGAGGGGACATACCAAGAATTTTGGCTACAGGACTATCTTGTGCACTTTCTTCTTCGAGAGGATTCCCGCACTCCGCCCCAGGGTAGCAGTTTCCATCAGCACCCCACGCGATCTACGCATGGGCTGGTGGGCTGATCTGATGAAACGTCTAGGGGGTGGGGAGGTCCCGAGGACTGCTTTTGACGATGATTTCTTCACCTAGTGGGATCAGCAGATCATCGCCGTGGATGACTACACCTGTGTTGGGCTGGATTTCTGAGGAGATCCTGACCTAGCAGTACCGCCGAACGCAGCATGGGGCGAGATTGGTAAGGAATTTTTATTTATTTATTTATGATTTTTTGGAATTTTTCAAATATAATGATGCATTTTGAAAAATATTTTTTGATGAGATTCAAATGACTAATATAATGATCATGATCCAGATATTGGGCAAGTACGACCAGATGGATTCCCGCGGCATGGACGGCACGACTGAGGAGCTGAAGAGGCGGCTGCCGAGACAGAACGGACTATACATAACGTCCAGCGACACTTGATGAGACTGAGCTGTCGATTACCGATGGCTGCCATAGAGGACCTTCCTAAGGACATGCAACATCATGTGGTTGGCATGCCACGTGACTGGGTTTGCACTTTTCAGCATGTAGCCAATGCGATAGTTACCTACTTGGCCGCTCATCCTGAGCCGGGGCATTAGATATGCCGGACATGATTATGGCATTGAGTCCCATTTTGTATATTTTGGACAACATATGTACACTCGAGATGTTTTATGCTGATATATATATATATTATATATATATATAATAGATATATTATATATATATATATATATATTATATTATTTATTATATATATATATATATATATACAGTTTGACTTTTTGATGCTTGATTTTATTATGATGAATGATTGATGTGCCAGTCTAATGCTTGATTAGCGATAGAATCAGCTAACCAATTATGAGATCATGGAATGTGAAAATAATTAATATAAACAAATGATCTTTGCAACAACCTCACCCTTAAATACTGGCGATATAAACATGGATCCCTTACTCGATAAATGTTGTTTAATTGTGACACTATCAATTGAGAATCGAGATAAACTATCAACGAGTCGATACCATCAATTGACTAGTTGGATAATAGAGTACCCAATCTGCGGAAGAGAGATTCCGAGTGTGCCGACTAGCACCATCGGCGAACCCAAAATAGACCAAATCATCCATCAACACCTGCAATAGCAGACCAAAAAGTGTTGATATCACAAAAATCTCGATGATATATGTACAAATATACATAATATACAAAGAAGCCATTTCCTAATTCCTACTTAAGTAAAGTACTTCTTTAGGTAGATCCCGTTTCGGGGCTCCGCCAGCTTGTTTCCCTCAAAATCGATTAAATCATACGACCCTTTTTCTAAAAATCGTTTAATAATGAAAGGACTGTACCACATAGGCTTAAACTTGCCTGCCCCCAAGGTTTCTTTATCTTGGTCATAGACCAAGACAAGGTCACCTTCAGAAAAGACTCGAGGACGGACAGATTTATCATACTTCGTTTTGACCCTTTTCTTATGAGCCTCATTCATTGTGGTGGCATCTCGACGCTGCTCATCGAGATGTTCCAAGTGAAGGAGGCAATCTTCGAGACTCGAAGTCTCTGGAAGGAGCTCTACAGCTAACTTAAGAGATGGAATTTCACATTCAATCGGAAAGATAGATTCCATCCCATAAACCAACTTAAAAGGTGTAAAACCAGTAGCAGCCTTCACGAAGGTCCAGTATGCTCAAAGAGCCGAATACAACATAACGTGCCAATTGTACAGATTTTTGTCGATTGTCCATTGGAGTATCATCTTAAGAGTTTTATTGACTGCCTCGACCTGTCCATTGGCCTGAGGATAGTAAGGAGACGAATGCTCTTGCCAGAAACCTAATTTAAGAGCTAATTCGGACATTAGTTGATTCTGGAAGTGACTGCCATGATCAGTGACAATCTCTCTCGGGACACCGAATCTTGAGATAACCTGATTGAAAAGAAACAATGCTGTCGTGTCACTATCATTTTTATAAGTGGGCACGGCCTCGGCCCACTTCGTAAAGTAGTCTACAGCCACAATAATGTACTTGTGATTCGCCGCCGAAGGCGGATTACAAGTTGTAAAATCAATACCCCACTTAGTAAAAGGACTGACGGTGAAAACGGGAAAAAGAGGAGCTGGATGAGCACACATCTTGTGAGTAAAGATTTGACAAGGGTGATAGCATTTGACCGCTTCCACACAGTCTTTAAAAAGTGAAGGCCAGAAATAGCCAGCACGTAAGATGCATTGGGCTATAGCAAGCCCCGATAGATGACCACCACAAGCTCCACTATGGCAATCATTTAGCACTGACTCTACTTCCTCCAAGGTTAAACAACGCCGAAGGATTGAACCAACCCCTCGATGGTATAAGGTATCACCAATGATAACATAATTTTTAGCTAGGTGACGTAATTTACGATGTTCATCCTTGGAGAAAGTAGAGGGAAAATTCGAAGTCTGGAGATAGAAAATGATATCTCCATACCAAGGGTCAAGTGAAGAGATGAGGAATAAGTGTTCGTCAGGAAAACTTTCCTCATAAACAGTATCCTCTCCATAAGGCAGCTCAGAAATTAGCTCAGCGAAAACCATGGATTTATTAGACTTGGCTTACAAGAACTCGAGATCAAATTCTTGCAAGATGACTATCCATCTATTATATTTTCCCCCAATCACTCGCCTACTGAGGACAAATTGAAATGGATTGATCGCCGCTAAGACAAAAGTTTTACGCAGCAGGATATAATGACGGAGCCGTTGGACAGCATGGACAGCTGCCAAGGCCAACTTCTCAACCAGAGAATAGCGAAATTCAGGACCTATTAAGCCTTGGCTCAAATAATAAGTCACGTGATCAGTGAGAGCATCGTCCTCCTGAACTAGAACCATACCAATGGTTGATTCTGCCGCAGCGAGATATAAAAGGAAGTCTCTGCCATAATCTGGTGGACTCAAAAGCGGGGTAGAGACTAGTGCTTTTTTCAAAGCATCAAACGATCGTTGCGCAAAGTCGTCCCATACAAATGGAACTCCTTTCTGTAGCAAACACATGAACCCTTTAGTGATCTCGAAATAGTTTGCTATAAACTGCCTTAAGAAATTAGCTTTCCCTTGAAGACTCTGAAGTTGACGAATTGAGGACGGGGGAGGCAACCGAACTATTGCCTCAACCTTGAAGGGATCAACCTGAATCCCTTCATTTGACACAATGAACCCTAACAACCGACCGGACGTAACCGCGAAAATACACTTGTTGGGATTCAACCAGATTTTATAAAAACGACATCGCTTGAAAACCATCCGAAGGTGACTAGGGTGATCAGTCCTCTTTCGAGAATGAGCAGCGAGATCATCCAAGTATGCTTCGATGACATGCTTGATGTCATGGAAAGCATATGACATGGCTCGCTGAAAGGTGGCTCAAGTATTTTTAAGACCGAAAGGCATCTTTCTATATGCAAAGGTACCCCAGGGACATATAAAAGCTGTCTTATGTTGATCTTCAGGATGGATAGAAATTTGATTATAACCAGAGAATCCATCCATGAAGGAAAAAATCTCATTACCCGCACACTCATCGATAATCTGATCAATGAATGGCGTGGGGTAATTATCTTTGGGACAAGCCTTATTTAGGTCCCTAAAATTGATGCATACTCGGATTGTTCCTTGCTTTTTATCCACAGGGACTAGATTAGAAACCCAATCAGTAAGAGGAATAGGGTATATGAAACCTGTCTTTAGTAGCTTCTCCACTTCCGCTTTGATAACTGCTGCTTTCCTAGGGTTAACTGGTCGAAGCCTTTGAGGAATTGGTTTGGCGTTTTCATACATCTTGATCTCATGTTGAACTATAGATGGGTCAATGCCAGGCATTTCTTCATAAGACCAAGCAAATACATCCCAAAATTCCTTGAACAGGTCAGTGTAAATTTGAATTTCTTCAGGGGAACATTCAATTCTGATGAAGAGATTCTCGATTGTGTTAGGGTCCCTAGAGATGTTTATAGGTGTTGTTTTTGAAATCACCGACATATTACCTTCGGCACGAATGTGTGCTGGAGCCAAAGGATTTGACACCGTACAAACATCACTAGTACAAAGCTCGCAGAATCTAGATTCTACCTCTTGCAATGGAGGAAGAAAGTATGAAGGATGGTGTAAATCTTCCCAAGGTCAATCTATACCCATCATTGCTTCGATGATTGCTTCTTCCGAAGGTAAAACTGAATCTAAGAAGTCCAAAGCAGAGGTAGAATCGAGGCTCCAAGCCGGGGCCACATCGCCATTTAACTCCTCTTCGGAAAAAGTAGTAGAATGGTCATCTGCAGAGTTGACAATAGACTGATATCTAAGCTCAACTGCAGATATAGGAAATTCCATTCCATTCCCTTTTCCTTCAACTAATGTGTTCGTAGGTGAAGGCAAGGTCCAAGGGTTTGAAAAATAACGCGTTTGGAAGAACTCTTCTCGAGGAGACTCCTTAGATGATGAAATGGAATTGATTTTAGCGATAGGAGAGGGAAACTCAAAAGTACCCATCAATGAGGAATACATCCCTACTCCTAAATTCTCAGTAGGCGGACGAGGGTTATCCACTAAAGGAACAATAGAGTCAGAGCTTCCTTGAGGATCAACTGGACAATAATCCAATTAATCAACCTTCACAATTTTCCCCTCATGAGGGAAACAAATGACACGAAACAAAGTCGAAACAACGACGTCCATTTCATATACCCAGTTCCTTCCTAAGAGGAGATTATAGTCTAGGTTAGCATCTACAACTTCTACTTCAATATTAACGACCTTCCCCCCAAAACATATGGGAAAGGCCAGGATAATCCCATGCGGCTTATGAGAATGGCCATCGAATGCAGTCAAGATGGTAGGTGAAGGAACAGTCGAAGGCAATCCAATATCCTTCCAACATGACATCGACATGATGCACGTGGAAGATCCTTCATCAATAATGGTACGAAAAATGTTAATTTTCCGGTATATAGACTTTATTTGAAAAGCCATATGATGAGGGAGTCGCTTTTTGACATTTAACATGTCGAAAGTGAGCACTAAAGAATTAGTTGGATCGACTGCCCCAATCGCGGAAAATAGAGCACTTCTCTTAGCCGGACACGATTGGAGAACCTCTAAAGTGGACATGGCACATGGACTTTGAGCCAGATCCTCGCCAATGGAGTAATTCTGGGCGGCCCTAGCATTAGGATTAATAGTCGCGCGTTTAGCGGAACCTTTCGGTATTTGTGGTATAGTCTCAATAGGGGGTCGCTCGATATGAAGGTCGGTACTTCCGAGAACAACCTTTGTCCTTGGAAGTTTCGGCTTCACCATAATCACGTGACCGAGTAGCCACATGGACGTTAGAACCCATCATGAAAACATTCGATATTTTTCCCCTTCCTGGTTGCCCCCTACTGAGGTTCCAGGGTTTGAACTCGCGCCAGCAAGAAGTTGCTGCCCTTGGGGAAAAGGGTTGGTTAACACAGCTTGGGAACTAGAAGTCCCTTGCTGCCCTAACAAGCGTTGAGTGTCTTCAATCTTGGGGTAAAGATGAGTTAAATGGTCTCCATTGCACAACTTGCATGGAAACTTGACTTTCTTTTTCAACTCATTTCTACCACCACCAGCATTATTGGTGGATTTATTTGCATCAGGCTTCCCATCCTGGTTCTTTTTCTTACCTTGTCCTTTCTTTTTCCCATTGGAATTTTGATTTCCTTTGGGGTTATCAGATTGGACGGCATTAATCGAAGAGGTTTGGGAAGCTGTAGGGTTAGATGATGTGACTTGGTTGTTAGAAGTAGTTTGCAAAGACAACTGCTGCAATTGGTTCAACAAGTTCACCGTATTCGTGTCTACCGACCGAATAATACCATCCGCGTGGGAACTTGGCTTCGACTTAGCTATGTCTACCTTAGACCCAGGAGCATCTGGCAAGTATTTTTTTAGGATCCCAAACTGAGAGTAGATCAGTTCTAATTGTTGGGCCCTAAATATGGCTTGCTCCTAACAATAGACTCCAGACATGGAGACATCCTTGGAGATCTTAGGTGTCAAAGATTTCAAAAAGCACTCGAGACAGTACTCTGGAGGGGTATCGGCTTTAATGAGCCTCTTTCTCCGTCTCCATTCCTGAATATGGTCAGAAAAGTGAGTTACCTTATCCTGACGAAAAGTGGCTAGTAGTTCGGTTCCGGCATCATACCGGACAAGCAACTGAAAATGATTTAAGAAAATATTGGCTAAGTCAGTGAAAGATGTAAAGCTACCCCCAGGAAATTTTATATAGCATTTGGTTGCATTACCATTCAAGGTGTGTTGAAATAGTCTCAACCTAACCGAGTCATCGATAAGGGAGTTAGATGAGCACCACAAATGGAATGTGGTTACATGGTCGCTTGGGTCCTCACCACTCTTCCCTTTGAATTTTGGAATGTCCGAAGGGAGTTTGGTTGGGACTAGAGGCTAGGCCGGATTGTACTTGATTGGATCATTGGTTAACTTAGTGAGATCTGACAAGTTCAATGTTGCCAGAAACGGAAGCCTAGGGGGAGCTTGGGGATTCCACCCAGACTAGGCAGAACTCCCAAAGCTCTGAAAAGATTGACCTGGATTTTGGAAGGCACTAAGCTGCCCTAAGTAACTAGTAGAACCCGCTGAACCAAAAGGCAAGCCTTGTGATCCAACAAAATTTGGAGTTTGACCAACTCCGGCCGCATATCCACCATACCCAGCAAAGGTTCCTCCTAAAGGATTATAAGGAGTTGATAACCCCTGATACGGATTCCAAGCCGAAGCTAAGGGAGGAATACTTTGGAATGAACTAACCGTGGTGTGCGGCCTATTCCCATATTGGCCAAAAAATGGATTCCCAGTTCTGACGCTACTAACCCCAGGGTTAGTCCAACCTTGGAAAGGATTGTTGCTTTGTCTTATATAAGAAAAAGGCATGGATTCTATCGTTGGGTTGGAATGTGGTATATGAACACTTCTGAAAGGAAAACCCTGGAACGAAGCTGATCCACTCATCACGGACGTGGCGGCCCCGAACGGAGCTGAAGGAATGCCTTATGAATGGGCACCAAATGGGAAGAATCAAGAACCAAAAGCATTGGTTTGGGAATTTCCACTCATGGACGGAATGGAGGTAGACCCAACAAAAGACGTGCTAGCAAAAGATCCGAATAAAGAGACGGAGGGGATGGAAATAGTTCCACCCCCTTGTACAGATATTGGAGTCTGCATAGTCGTAGCACTTGTAGAAGCCATGCTTCCAGTAGTGGTCATCGAAGGTAAGCGCGTAGCGTAACCTGGACTTGACGGTCTATGCATTGGAGTCCCAACGTATTGTAATACATCTGGATGACTAGATGGTAGGGGAGAATTTAGAGCCGCTAATGACTCTGAAAGTTCTTCTACCTCTATGTTATTCTCTTCTTGTAAGTGAACTCGAAACGAACTGGAGTGCTCCTCTCTTGTTCCGCGGAAGTACCAGGCCTTGCTTGAATACTAATGCCCCCAAGAGGAGGATCAATCCCCGATGCGTCAGCTGCCATGGGACGAAACCCACCGGTATTATTACCTCTGCGCCTTCTAGGAGAAGGCTCTAAACTCGGTGGTGAAAGACCACGAAGTCTTCGAGACCGTCTAGGAGATCGGTCAGCCACTTTGAATTTCTTGTTTAAGATCTAAGTAAAGACTCAAAAAATTGAAAGCTAGGCTGACTAAGAGCACAGAGCACACACTATAAAGTCCCTAAAGATAACAGCCAGTCAAACAACTTCCAAGTATTTCCGCTCCGGGTGATTAGGACTGGACACCAAAATACGAGAAAGTGAAATAAGGGGCCTTTCGAAGATAGTCTGGGATGATGAGGGCCCAGGCCTTTCAGCGAAGGTAACTGAGGAAGTTATGCTGACCTCCTAACAAAAACCTGCGCCGGTGTAATCCCCCAAGCTTCGCAAGGGTGCCCTCAATTAGTATTGTCGAGAGTTATGCAATGTCGACCTCGGGTGCCACGGGATTCCCCTCTGCAGCGACCTATGTAGTTTCCTAGGAGTAGCAACTATGGATACCAACTCATCGCAGAAGCCAGGCGGAACAGTCGTGAGGTAAGTTCAGACAAGTAGGAGAGGGAGTATCTCTCTTCCCTGTCTTCACAAACCCTCGTGCTTAACTCCCACATCCGGAGCTTTCCTAGTCTTCCTAATGCTATTGGATTTTCTCTCATTATTCAGACTCCTATGTTTGACGTTTAAATGGCCTTGGAGAGTTAACTCTCCACTTGCCTAATCCAAGGCCCTAAAATCCTAAAACTTGTTGGTGTATGTAACTTTAAAGAAAAATTTCTAGTGAATTTTAGTTAGCGCTTGATTTTAAAATAGGTTGTTCTTTAAGTCAGGGGATGATGGAAGTAAAACTAGTGGTGTTTTTTGACGCAAAAGAAATTAATAAAAACCTAACGATATGCACATGAACTTGTCTTTGTTTTTCAATGAAGAGTAATTTCTACAGGGTTCAAGGGAAACTTCTAATAAAACAAACTTTTTTTTTCTTTTCGTTAATTCACACTTCAAACTCACAAAAGTTAACAAAGCTATGTATGCCTAAAAAGATATGCAAATCTATCCTAATGCAACAAATATATGCTTGATGCAAGATTCAAAACAACTCTAAAAACAAGAAATGAAAGTTGCTTTGCTTATCAATTTTTATTTTGCCACTTAAAATTTCTAGATGGAATATGAGATGCTACCATTCATTTTGTCTAAATACTAACAACAAATTTCAAGACAAACATAAAGCACTTTCATTCACTAAAAGGAAACCAAATGAAAAACAAGTTCAAGAAAGCAAAACGAAGTTTTTCAAAAAGTTTTCTTCAAAGCAACAACAAAAAAGTCTTTTCAAAAATGCTTTCAACAAAACTGAAACTTTGTGATGGAAACTGTTGAGCCTCAACCTTGCACCTTCCTACACACCCTCTTAACCCTCATACTCCACTCACTTCACTCATCCAGTGGTTGAATCATTGCATTATAGTTTAAAAAGTACTGTTTTTATGGTTTTCTAACTATACTGATGTCTGTTGTTTGGTTTAGTATTTTGTTCATGCAGCTGCGGAAACTTGTCAGTTTCCGCAGCCAGCACAGGTTTCCGCAGCCCGCACAGGATTCCGCAACCATTTTGTTAAAGGCTATGCTCCAGGTGTCTTTTGAAGGAACATCCCATATGGGCAAGCTCCAGATGGCATGTACATGGATCGTGTCCCTTCAAACTGACCAAATCATCATTTTGAAGACGCGATCAACCAAAGTCAAAGATGTGGCCAACCAAAGAGTCCAACGGTGGCACGTTACTGTTAAAGGCACGTGAATGATATGTGGCCTAGTTCCCAGCTCACGGAGGTTCCAACGCACCTGAGGATCGTTCTTGAACAACGAATCTAACAGCCAACCACTCTAGGATTTAAGAAGCATAGCGACAGTTACACTAGATCTCGGCTCATGAGATCTACGTGTCTATGGCACGCAGTTAATAGCCTAAGTAGTTGATTAGTTAACTGTAGGAATTTTACATTATAAATAATGCGTTTTCAAATGCTGTAAAGAGACTTTGGATGCATAGAATTTCTGAACTGTTATGTAATTTCCACATGCTGTTGGTTATATCACCCCACTATTTTATATGTTGCTGATTTGAATACATGAGTAGACCTTTCTGAAAATAGTGTTGTGATCATTTGATTGGCTGAAGTGGCAGAGGGCCCCTGCACGCTGAAGCCCTGTAAAGTATTTGTTTATTTTCATTATGCTTTTGTTTTATTTTTAGTTTGTACATAATATGTTGCTTTATGTTTCTGCTGTTCATATCTTTGTCTTTGTAAACTGATCAGTGCTTTTTGCAGGTTCTTTTAGGCAGCCCGGGCAATCTTTCATTTTCTTTAATAACTTTTGGTATATGTGATCATCTTGTCCTTCCTGCTAACCTTTATTTTCTGCAGTTTACATTCAGCATTGTCCTTTTCAAGTTGTTATTTGTTTATTTCTTTTTCTGCTAGTTAGATATCATACTGCTTAACAATTTATGATTTCTTTCTGTGGTCAAATGACTATATCAGCAGGAGATCATAATATTACTAATTGTAGTGTGATTTAGTTGTGATATTACTTACTCATAGTTGTTTTCCATAAAGTAGATTGAGCTGAATGGCAAAGAACTAAAAGAGTCTAAGTAGTGTGATTAATTTCTTTTTACATTTAGTTATCATATTGCTTGTTATGTTCATGATTACTTCCCCAAGGTAGATTGAGCTGAGGGGTAAAGGATTTGAAGAATTCAAGTAGTGTGATTAGTTTCCTTATGCAATTTAGTTTTTTTTAACAGTTAAATATCATATTGCTTGTTATGCTCATGGTTACTTCCCCATGGTAGATTGAGCCAAGGGGAAAAGGATCTAAAAAGCTCAAGTAGTGTGAGTTAGCTGCTTTACTTTAAGTTTGAGTTGTTTTTCAAGTTTTTGCTTTCTTTTCATTTTCAGTAGCAAGGATACTGGGCCATTGCCATTAGTTCTTTTTGATGCATTTTGTTTTCTCTTAAGAATTGATTTCATTTCAGTTACTGTAGAGCCTTCTTTTGAGCATTTTTCAAGTTTAGAAATCATCACCATTTAACTACTTAGACTCTTCTAGTTCTTTACCATTCAGCTCAATCTACTTTATGGAAAGTAACTATGAGTAAGTAATATGACAACTAAATCATACTACAGTTAGTAATCTTCCGATCTCATGCTGATATAGTCATTTGACCACAGAAAGAAATCATAAATTGTTAAGCAGTATGATATCTAACTAGCAGAAAAAGAAATAAACAAATAACAACTTGAAAAGGACAATGCTGAATGTAAACTGCAAAAAAATAAAGGTTAGCAGGAAGGATAAGATGATCTCATATACCAGAAGTTATTAAAAAAATGAAAGATTGCCCGGGCTGCCTAAGAGAACCTGCAAAAAGCACTGATCAGTTTACAGCTCTAAGAAAACAAGAGTAAAAATATGAACAGCAGAAACATAAAACATATTATGTACAACTAATGATAAAAAAAAGCATAATGAAACTAAACAAATACTTTACAGGGCTTCAGCGTGCAGGGGCCCTCTGCCACTTCAACCAATCAAATAATCACACGGCTATCTTCAGAAAGGTCTTCTCATGTATTTAAATCAACAACATATATAACAGTGGGGTGATAAGATAACCAGCAGCGTGCGGAAATTACATAAACAGTTTGGAATTTCTATGCATCAAAAATCTCTTTACAGCGTTCAACAATGCGTTATTTATAATGTAAAAATACTACAGTTAACTAATCAACTACTATGCTATTAACTGCGTGCCATAGACACGTAGATCTCTTTAGCCGAGATCTAGTGTAACTGTCGTTATGCTTCTTAAATCTTCGGAGTGGTTGGCTGTTAGATTCATTGTTCAAGAACGATCCCCAGGTGCGCTGGAGCCTCCGTGAGCTGGGAACTAGGCCATGTTTCATTCACGTGCCCAAAATAGTGACGTGCCACCACTGAACTCTTTGGTTGGCCACGTTTTTGACTTTGGTTGACCGCGGCCTCTAATGGATGATTTGGCTGGTTCGAAGGGACACGATCCATGTACATGCCATCTGGAGCTTGCCCATGTAGCTCGTTCCTTCAGAAGACACCTGGAGCATAGATTTTAACAAAATAGCTGCGGAATCCTGTGCTGGCTGCGGAAACCTGTGCTGGCCGTGGAAACCTGCGCTGGCTGCGGAAACTGACAAGTTTCTACAGCTGCATGAACAAAAAACTAAACCAAACAACAGACATCAGTATAGTTAGAAAACCATATAAACAGTCCTTTTTAGACTATAATTTAATGATTTAACCACTGGATGAGTGAAGTGAGTGGAGAAGGAGGGTTAAGAGGGTGTGTAGGAAGGTGCAAGGTTGAGGCTCAACATACCCCCACTGTGAAGGTGTTGCATGTCCTCATGCAACCAAAATTGAGTGATTTCCCTTTTAATCTACATGCTCCGAGGCTTCTGCAAGGACATCTAGTCCTCTTTTCTTTTTCCTTGATGCCATCATCATCATCATCCTTGGTTTCCTAACCCAGACATTTAAACTTGAGGTTAATTAGAGCCCTGCTTAGCTTTTTGCATCTCTTTTTCAGTCTTCTATTCTTCTTCTACCACAGTCCTAAATGGAGCATGGTATTATCATGGACCATTTTGTCTACTTTACCCTGCTCTAGGGATTCTAGGTAATTGTATACCTCTTGCTGATTAGGATCCACATCAGGTGATTTTCTCTGTTTGAACTCAAAATCTTGTGGAGGAGGACTGCCTGCTCCTTCTTGCTGAAAAGGACTTTCCTCTCGTGGAGGGCTTGTGTCAAGGCTTGGCTGTTCTGGAGATTTCTCAAGTATTTTTTCACTTAAGTCAATAATGTGGGACTGATCTCCCTAAGGTTTGGATTCATCCTTCTTTGAGGTTGTCTGGTTGTTCTACTATTTTCCTCAATGTATATGTGATGAGGGGTAAAGGATTTGAAGAATTCAAGTAGTGTGATTAGTTTCCTTATGCAATTTACTTTCTTGAATAGTTAAATATCATATTTCTTAACTTGTTTATGATAACTTCCCATGAGGACATTTTTGGCATGCTTTGGCTGTTTGAGGTAACACGTTTTCCACCACCCGTCTAATCCTATTCCACTTTTAACTCAGACTCGCCCACGTCTCCCACCAAGCTTCACAACTTCTGTCTTTTACTCATACTTCATTATGCCAAGGTGGATGTCGTGGTTTGTTTGGTTGAATCTGTGAATGTTTTCTTCAAACAGTTTCATGTTACATATGTGGACGCTATGTCAAACCTTCTCCATTCCCTGCTAACACAACTATTATCACTTCACATGCTTTTATTGAAAAAGTTCTTAAAGGATAAATTGGATACAAACAAAATTATGGTTGTCACACAAGAACCAACCATCATGCAATCCAATAAAGATATACTTTGCAACAATAATCAAATATCATTATGCAAAGTTCAAATATCAAAATAGAAGGCAACAAAAAAAAAAATGGTTGTAACACAAGAACCAACCATGTTGCAATTCAAGAAAACACTTTGCAGAAATATGAAGTTATCAAATGGTATCATGCAAAGTTAAGCCAAAGCTGAAGGATCAAAAGAGTTAATGTAATATATGTTGCATGAGGATATGCAATAGCTTCAGTTGGGGGGTATGTTGAGTCTTGAAAATGTCATTTATTTCCATTACACTTTCACTATTATGTCCATTATATCACCTCCATTTCACTACTATGTCACCACATTCATCCCACTTTCATTATCATTGGGCCACATTTATGTTTTTCCAATCTTTATTAATTCTAAGCCTTTTAAGTGAATTTGTGGTAAAAAATTAGGAAATAATGTGCATAAGCTTATACCTAACCAATGGGTTGAGATTGTTGACATGTGTAGGTTGAAAGGAGGCTTCTAGAAGACCCTTATGTGGCACTCTAAGGCCAAATT
>APFE030833356.1:3597-15243 GCA_000404065.3 Pinus taeda
TGATTTTTATTTCTGCAATTTCCAGCATTCTGTAAAATTTCCAGAATTTGTGTTTTCAGAAAAAATTATTTTTTCAGTTGTTAAATGTATGGTTATGGGAAAGGGCATTTAACTATATGGGAGAAATAAGGAGAAACTGAAAACCGGGGTGGCAAAACAGAAATTTCTACATTCAACCTGGGATTTTTGGTTTGGCATTGAATCCTAATTTGCTTCACAACTAGTTTAGAATCTCCAAAAACTATTAAACATTAAATTTCAAATTTCTGGTAGCTTGTAAGCCCGACACCAATGCTTCATATTCAGTAGTATTGTTTGCAGTATCAAAACCACATGATTATGAAAGGGATACATTGCCGGAAATATGAAACCACATGATTATTCGAATGATGAGTGGGCAGGCAGTGTGGAGGATTACTAGAGCACTTCTCAGTGTTGTTTCTCTTTGGAATCTGCCTCGATATCCTGGATGAGCAGGAAGCAGAAGTCAGTGACTCTGAGCACCACCAAGGCAGAATACATTGCTGCTAGTATGGCCTTCTGTGAGGCAGTCTGGTTGTTGAAGCTCTTCAGTGAGCTATTTGTACACATGATGAATACCACTGTGATTCTCTATGACAACCAGAGGTGGGATTCGATTATTGAGAAATCCTGTATTTGACGATTGCTCCAGTAAGTAGACATTAGATACTGCCTTATCTGGATATGGTAAGTCGATGAGCAAGGAGGCTCCATCGCATTGAGACTGATGTACAAGTCGTTGATATTTTGAAAAAGCCCCGGGGAAAGATCAAATCTGTGATTTTCCCGTACGACTTGGAGTCATCGAGAGACCCTTGTAAAAGGGTCCCGCATGTTGCATACATTGAGCTTGGGGAGCTCTAGGGGCTTGCGATTCTTACTGGAACAACATACGACCACAGGTTGACTCACCCTCCCCTGGTGGTGCGCACTGGAACAAGATGATTTGCTCTCTTGTGGAACAGGATGATTCGCTCTCCTATGTACCAAGATTGATGTGTTCTCCTATGAGGCCTGGATTGATGTGTTCTCCATGGCGATTGTAGCAGGATTGATGTATTCTCCTGTGAGGACAGGATGATTCGCTCTCCTGTGTAGCAGGATGATTAGTTCTCCTGTGAGGCCTAGATTGATGTGTTCTCCATGGCGGCCTGGATTGATGTGTTCTCCATGGCGATTGTAGCAGGATTGATGTGTTCTCCTGTAAGGACAGGATTGATTAGTTCTCCTATCGAGGCATCCTACCCATGCAGTCTGGGACTCATGGGAAGTACCTCTCATCTGATCAATGAGCAGGGAAATGAAGTTAGGGACCATAGTAGTACCGATGGACGCATCATTGTATCTACCGTACTCCCTACGCTAGGATGACCTCAAGTGATCTGGGATGAATGACACTGGTCTAGGACTAGTGGTCAGAGTTGTGCATACTATGACACTGACTTCAAGTCGGCTGAGACTGGTCTGGGATCAGTGGTACATACTCCGAGACTGACTTCGTGTTAGTGCAAGACTGGTCTAGGACCAGTCAGAGTTGTACATACTATGATGCTAACTTCGGGTCAGCTGAGACTAGTCTGGGATCAGTGGTACATACTCCGAGACTAACTTCGTGTCAATGCAGGACTAGTTTGGGACCAGTGAGAGTCGTACATACTATGACGCTGACTTTGGGTCGGCTGAGACTGGTCTAGGACTAGTGGTACACTCTCTAAGACTACAATACTGGTCTAGGACCAGTGGTAGGAGTTGTACCATACTATGACGCTGACTTCGGGTCAGTTGAGACTGGTCTGGGACCAGTGTTACGCACTCTAGGACTGACTTCGAGTCAATGGAGAATGATATGAAACATTCTCAATCAATTCTTCTTCTTCATAGTTCAGCATAGCAGAGTTGAGCAGAGCAGAGCAGAGCTAGCAGAGCCAGTAGAGCTGAGTTGAGTTTAGTTGAGCTGAGCAAAGCAGAGCCAACAGAGCTAAGCTGAGCAGAGCAGACTCACAGAGCCAATAGAGCTAAGTTGAGCAGAGCAGAGCAAAGCCAACAGAGCAGCGCTAGCAGAGTCAGCAAAGCTGAGCAGAGTTGGGCAGAGCAATGCAGGGCACTGATGGCAGAGATAGTACAGTCGGACTTATGGATCACTGGATGGAGTTCTCCCTAGTTGAGAGGAAGTGTTAAATTGGCAACTAGGGCCAAACTCCATGTGGATCAGCTTATTTATGGCAGCTGATATTTTTATTGGATCCCTCTTGTCGAGAGGTGTAGGATTGATCTAAAGATCATTCGATTCCGATAAGTATTTATAGAGATATGAATTTATTTTGATTATGTAATTATTATCAAGCTGACCAGCTCTTATGTAGGCTCTAGAAGCCCAAACGTCATGTCTATTCAACCTCTACGTTTTTAGTATAAATAGAAGAGAACTTGAAGACATTTTACACACACCTGTCGTGATCTCTCTCCACTTGTTTGGGTTTTGTGGACAGAGAGATCTAGAGGAGAATACGCTATTCTAAAGGTTGATCTAGCCATACCCTAACTACAGTGAAAGAAGGTATAGCTGCAGTCTGATTGGAGCCCAAGTGCCCTAGCCACAGGTCAATCAGCAGCCCTCACCTATGCAGTCAAGGAAGCCTCCAAAACGTAGTAAGGAGAGGCTTAAACGCTGTCAAAAGAAACTAATCTATTCACTATTGAAGAAGCCCTAATACATCTACAACACAGTCCTATTCACGCAAAGGAGACAGTCAAATGGAGCCATCCAAACACACAATTGTGCAACCTGTTATACGCAGTGCTAGAAGGCTCCCTCAAGCGGTTCTAAAGGAGACTTAGCCACATTTAAGGGTGCCCTAACTGCAGCATTTAAGGGTGCCCTAGGGCCACAATCATCAAGTGTTTTATGCAGCAAAGGAGGCATGAATACGCAAGAAAAGAAGAGGCCTTATCCGTTGTTATGAAGAGACCTTATCCACAGCAAAATGAAGGATTGATCAGCAACCCTATACGTTGTAATAAGGAGGCCCTGATACGCTGGTAAGAAAAAGACCAGATCTGTTGTTCAAACTGTAGTACAACAATGTGCCCTAGCCACAGTAGAAAGAACCATACTACAACAAGGTTAAGGGACTGTTTGAGCATCCCCGTTACAACTATGTGAGGGTGATTTCTTCTTGTTAGAAGGTTGAGTTAAAAGGAGCAGTGGAACAAACCTATTGGGGTATCATTGGAAGAACAAGCATATCGTTTATGCTGCTACAGGAAGACTATGTGTTAGGTCGCAGGCCATAACACCACAGTCAGCATTTCGTATGGGTATTTGAGGGCTCAGACTACTACCATAATATATGAAGTTGTCATGCATTATACTGTTGAGATCTAAAGTTATTAGATGGTTGTATGATGTTGTTGTAACATGACATGGACATAAAGGGCAGCTTAATGATGAATGAGGTCATGGACATAAAGGGCAACATGATGATGAACAAAATGATGGGCATATTAGTAATGGGCAGCATGATGTTGTATGAGATCATGGGCAACATGATAGATGAGATCATGGACAACATGATCTATGGGCAGCACAGTGATCATGAGCAGCATGATGATGCAGGATGTACCATGATGGTGCTACACGGTAAGGTGTAGCAAATGAATGAAATGGATAAAAGCCATCACCTAGGAGAATCAGTTGAAGCAGGATGTTTTCAACTGATCTCATGTATCATCATTATAGGAGATGATCTATGCTCAGATCTAGATAAGTCAAAGTGTTGACTTCTGTTGTAAATGTACTCTCTCTCTCTCTCTTTCTCTGCTAAACTTTGAAGATAAAAGAAGATTTGATCAAAGGGTTTCCCCACACATTGTGGGGTTTGTCCCTGGCTCGCGCCATATCTTGTGTCCTCTTGTCTTGGCATGTCTTCTACGATTTATATTTATGTTCTATGTGCAGTTTACTTTAATGCTGATGTGATTGCTAACTGTGAAAACTTCAATAAATTGCTCTAAGCATAGAACATACCTAAAATTAACATATTCCCAAGAGAGACTCAATGGTTTGCTTGCTTAAGAAGCAAGGTGTAAGGCTCTCTAGGAAGGTCCAATGGGATTTCAAGGGCTAGGGTTTGTGGATAAGACATGTAAAGAGATACCTAGTCCTAGAAATACTTGGGGAAACTTGGTTTGCGAGTGGTCTTTGTGAAATTGGCTTCAATAAGTTGTGGGGACACATGCTACCAAGTGGACCCAAAATTTGGTCAAGAGGGTGGAGTTGATCAGTCAAGAGTGTGCTTGACCTCATTGAGGGGGAGAAGGGGATCAAAGGGGAGATTTTCAGTAATTTTGATGCAATGATCCCAATGAGGTCACTAGCCAAGGGAAACCAAGAGCACGAATCGATCTCGGAGCTAGGGCCTGAAATATCTCAAGATCCCACCATCGGAATTGCTTCAAATTTGGAGGGCCTCTAGAAGACACAACAACCAGTAGAAGTCAAGAGATCGAAATTTTTGGATGGGTGAATCGTGAGAAAATTGATGCCCTAGGTCACCTATGGAGGTTAGCCCTGAAAGAAAGAGAGAAAGGTGAGAAGAATATGCTTTTGAGTGATAACCAATGGAGGATCAGTGCCTAATCCTTTGGAGAATATGGAGTCAAGATGAAATTTGTGTTTTAAAATAGCTTCACCCATTCAACGAGCCTCCTAGACAACTTCGCATGGCAATAAGGGCATGAGAGCAGTTACTAGAAGAGTTTATACTTCAATGTACAATAACAGATGACTTATCAAGATATGTTCAATAGAAACAATCTCTAGGAACATTCACCCCTTTACACATGATACATTAGATGATACAACGCTATAAAGTCTAAATTTCCACAATTTCACATAAGAAAAGCAGTAAATTTTAGATCTAGTTTAGCGAAAATCTCAGCAACATCAATGTCATAAAGTAAATAACAAGAATAAGCATGAAAAGAGTACTTACATGTGCAAAAAAAGTATATCCAATCATCATATTATGCCAATAATGAAGCTTCAAGACAAGAGGGAGAATATCCAAACATCAAAATTCATCCAAATTCGTCCTCCGAGAAGGATAGCTCACAAGAGAGAGAGAGAGACCCAATCCAAGTGATGATGGTCAAAATAATTCATCTCGCTTCTATTTATACACTCTCTAATGAATTTGATATAGCTAATTTGGCCTAATTTAGCCCAAAAAATCAAATAATGTGCATAATAACAATACTTTTGGTGACAAGCCCACCAAATAGCTCAATAATACATGAATAAGCCTCTCAAGAGGGCCAAATGATCAATAAAGTCAGCCATTGGGCCTTTGAGGAGGCCTAATGAAGTCCAAGAGGTGCCATGATATAGAAATGGACTCCAAACATAGTGGACAAGGGGTTGGCTCTTTGTTTTCCAAGTAAGAACCTATGGTGCTCTCAAGTGGGTGTGGGGGCACAAGGAAATCCTCTTGGGTCTCCAAATGGATCAAATATGTCTGTAGACCATCTGTAAGGGCTGGAGTAATGACATAATCCATTCCTCTACAGCAAAAGGCACCTTGGAACATTTGCCAAGTGTGTGGCGCAACTATGGAGTCGATTGGGAATGGGGGATTAGGTGCATCATCCTCATCCAAAAGGTGGAACACGAGCAAGCAATGAACATTGCAAGGGATCCACGAAGTAATATCCACTATGGTGGAGGCCCGTGGCTCTCAATGCTCACCCTACAAGTGCCAATATTGCGCTCTAGAGGGCTAGGACCCCATATAGAGAGACGAAGCCCCAAATGGAGACCCACTTGCAATCTTGCATAAGATCCAATGTGTCCCCTTTGCCCTCCAAGTCAACCAATCATTAGAATAATCAAGTAATAAATCTTACAAGTTGTTAGCACTCCTTCAGATCTCCAAGGTTGAGGAAGAGTCTAGCTGAGGTAACCACAGACCAACCTTTTGACTTGGTATCTAGCCCTACCAAGCCGGAGAGGGCTCTCTCCACAAAATCACAGCCAAGAGTGATCTGAAATTGATCGAAGATAAACAATTAAGTTATTACAAACTCATGTGCATGTATGTGCCTATGTTACTTTATGCAACGGATCGATAAGATTGCGAAATACACAGGCACTGAAGCAGTTAGAGAAAAACATAACAGGCAAACATGTAAACACAACAAGTTTAATAAGGAGTTCACCCAATACTCCTAGGCTACGTCTCCCGGTCCAACCTTCAATGGTGGCCTCTCTATTATGTTCTCAAAGCATAATTTTTACAACAGTGAGCTCAATTTGAGTCTCACCCAGCAGATATAAATCAATGAGACTGTACTTGGATCCCCCAAGTCTCTAGAGTACACAGACTCTCCTTACTGAAACTCGACCTCTATTGGTCACTGTAGTATGAGCCCAGTCTAAGACTCAATACATGACAAGTATTTACAGAGGAGTTTGCTTGAACCTCTCAAGCCTTCTCTGGAGCACACAAACTCTCTGACTCTCTCTGTCTCTGTCTGACTCAATGCTGCCTTTGCTTCTGCAGGTCATCTCAGCTTCTTCTATCTGCTTTCAGCTTTCTGTGTCTAACTAACTCTCTCTAACTCACTTCCCGCTTTCTCTGTCAGTTTGTGGCTTTAAAGCCAATCTGCTTTCCAACTGTTCGTTTCTGCTTCCCAGCTTTCCAATTCCCCTGCCTCCGTCCATTTGAATTCCTCTATTCTGCGTCATCATCACTGTATAACGCCTCACAAGGAGGCGGCCACCTGTTTCATAACAAACTGAGTGTCAGTTCTCTTGGACGTCTTTGAAACGACCGTTTTTACCGTTAACTCCAAGAATGCCCACGAACATGATCCTCTGCCAACGCATCATCCACGTTGTTTACCCCGTTGAATCTGGTCATCCATCGGATTGCATCTCCGTCGTCGATCCAGAGCCTCCAAATCCTATGGTAATCACTCATATCGGCAGGTAAGTAACATGACATTTACCCGTTCGATGTGAGCGGTTTTCTCTCTCTTCCGTCGGACGCGTGTCACCCATTGTGTGGCATCGGGCGGGACTCGGTTGAAACTTCTTACCACTCGAAGCCCTTCCAATATCCTGTCGGTTTTTGTGTGGGACCTCGCCTCTGATGGAATCGACGCGATATCCGTACGTTTTATAACTTTTTGGGTCCAGGTCGCTCGGGGCTTTTCCATCTTTGAGGGGTTAGCTCGGCGATATGCGATATGCAATATGCGATTGTCGCTAATCGCATATCAGAAACCACCCCCGTTTCTCAAAAAGACCTCCCGTTTTGCCAATTCGTGACAGCGCGCATTACCATGGGCCAACACTCTGTGCACTTGACCGAGGGTCCTCATTGCTCCGCGTTGTTCACAAATTACAACTGTTTCGAGGATATTTCTGATAAGCTCGTTCTTTGTAAGACTTTGAAACTTTGGCATGAATTTTACAAAGTTCATGAAAACTTAAAGAGTGTTTTGAAATCTAATTTGGATCAAAGAGAGCTGGATGAATTAGGGTTTTAGGCTAGTTATGATGCGCAAAAGGGTTTGATTATTTGAAATTGGGTTACTGGATGAGGGTTAGGTCAAAGAAGCTAGGTCAGGGCAATAAGATATGATTGCAGACATTCAAAGGGGCAAGGTAGGTAGGTAGGCTAGCACATTAGGGTTTCTTGGGATGAGATGATTTTAGATAGGTGAGAAGCTAGGAAGAGCATGAAAGATGTATTCTTCCTAAACTGAAGAAAGATGAACAAACTATGAAAACTTTCCCAAAACAGAGCATAGGAGATGATTTCTGTTTATCAACTTGAAAGACATCATAAAATAGACATGAAATGGAATATGGAGCAACAATACATTTACACAAATGAAACTGAAGAAAAAACAATGCTAGACAACCATACCACAAGTATCCCAACGAAATAGTTGCAACTCATCTATTAAAATTGGCCAAATTTTGATACAATAATGTCTCTGATCAATCTAAAAACATCCAACTAAGTCCAACCTCTTCCAACAGTGAAGGGAATGATATAGACATCAAAACAACATTCTCTCATCCTCAGGGGTCGATCCCTAAGTTGAGGAAGAGATCCACAAAAATCTGAACTGATACCTAGAGTATAGGGAGCTCTAAGTGACTCCTCCCTAATTACATTGAAACCGATTCATTTGACTTGATAACAACTTTTACATGATGAATCTACCCTTAGGTAACTTACCCACATCATTATTACATTTACCATTCTCAATTACATAGGTGAAAAGATCATTTTCTGAGATGAAACTCAAAATTACAATGAAAATTCAAAAATATCAGCAAATGGTCAAGTGCGCCCTCACAGAGTCAAGTGTGTCCTCCCTATTGCAGGGTGATTTTGACTGAGTTGTAGGTGTCCAAATTAGGCTCAAGATGGCTTGTTGGAAAGCCCTTCAAGTCTACTTTCTGAATATGCCTCTAGTTTGCAAAGTGATGCTGATTTGACCCCTCAAAACTCCATTCTCCTAAGACTGCTCAGTGCACAGCACCTAAGCCAAAATTGAGGCAGAAACATGATTTTTGCTTGTTTTTTTCCCTTTTGACCTGCTAGATTTGCAAACGAAGACTGTGAAAGTGGTTTTCTTAGATGTATTTGTCATTTGACATCCATTGGTTGTCTTCATTTGCTCAAAAAGTGGCTCAAAAAAGTGCGCAGCACGAAGGGTGTTACGCATTTGACCATTTTGCTGCCAAGTGCACCCTCATAGTGTCAAGTGTGCCGTCCATCTTGCAGCCTAATTTTGAGTGCCTTCCTGGTGTCCAAATTGAACCTAGGATAGCTCGTTGGAAAGCTTATCCTGTCTAGTTTTCAGATCTACCTATAGTTTCCAAAACGGACTTGATTTGACCCCTCAAAAAGTGTTTCTCCCAAGACTGGTCAAAAAGTGCAGAATGAGGGTGCAAAAATGAAGTGTGCTCTTGCAGGCAACGTTTTGACGCCTTCCTCAACTCCAAATTGAGCTCATGATAGCTCATTGGAAAGCTCTTTCTGTCTAGTTATCACTTGACTCATCAAGCAAGTCAGTTGGACACTCCAGCTAGGAGAAAATTTGATTTTCCCAAGGTCACTCCAGAAGTGCAGCAACTCTCTTGTAGCAACTGTATTTTTGACTTTTCTCCAAACACATGACGCCGATGTAAAAACTGAAGGAGGTTTTTCATCCTTGGCCTATGATGGACAAAAACCTCTCACTTTTGTCAAATTCATCTCTATTTGGTCAGAAACATAGTTTGAAGAAAAACTGGCCCTATGAGTGGCAAATGATTTGTCCCTTGGAATGACTTCTTGGAAAATGATGGAGACATGATGTTTATGAGTTGGAATGGCCTCATACTTGCTAAAATGACCTTCCTTATGCCTCCTTTGCTCAGATGTCTCTGATTCCATAGCAAACCCTAGCTCAATGGGATAGGAAATTAGGGTTTAGTGTAGGCAAAACAGGGGATTTGGGAAATTTATAGGAATGAAGGAAAATAAAGGGGATAGGGGGCTTCTAAATTTTTAGGCAAATTTTGAGAGGTAGGGAGGGATGTTAGGAAGTAAGGGAAACTGAAATTTCAAGGATTGAGTGAGCGGAAGGGGTCCAAAAGGGAAAAACACAGGGCTAGTCTAGAAAAGTGTCAAAAGTGTAGCAATAGGCTAGGGGTAGAGCTCATGTTTGGCTTTTGCCCATGTGCTAAATTTGTATGTCTCAACCATCTTTTGCATTTTGTGGTACATTTCTTGTTGAGAGTGGCCAAATTATGCTTTTTATTTTCTTTTTCACTGCATCAACCTTCCGGGCATCATTCCAAGCCCGACCCAAGGTGTGAACAAGGGAAAGGGGAGGATAACCCTGTGTGAACCTAGTGGACACATGTGGACCTGAATGGGAAAAGAGATGAATGGGGCTAAAATGAGTGGAAGGGGAGCAATGTAAGCAGTATTAGGAAGCAGGACCACGCAACCAAAATCGGGATTTCCCATGTAGTGCCATCCCTAAAGCTAATGGCTAGTAAAAGAGATCCCACTAGACTAGGATAAAAGGGTAACCACGAAATCGGGAAATGGAGACAAGAATACAAGCCTAACCCACTCTTTCTACCAAATCCCCCCACCAATTCATGCCCAAGAGTGCTCATGACAAGTAAGGAAAACTACTCAACTATACCAATGAAAAGAAATACCTTCAGGGTCGGAAGACTCACCTTCAAACATACATTCATAACAGATGGACAAGGGACCACATGGCTGGCTCAGGTGGTCGAGAAAACGGCACATCAAGCTATCTGAGGGATGCAAGGGGTTGTTGGCTATCGGCTGAGGACAATCTAGGAGAAAAAAAATTCTCCCATATGCACTACCCACAAGTGGTGGGTGACATCTTGATCCAGGTGGATATTTGTGGCCACCTGCCAAGTCCACCTGGACCCCCACAATTGTTTCTCTCAGCGTTTTTAGTTTCCATAATTGTAGCACAACTTACAATTTTTAGCAGTTTTTCGGGTCCTGAACTTCCAGAGCCGTTTTGAGGCCCTAAACGACATTTTTTAGGAAATCTGGGGGGCAACATGGGTTCATGGACCAATGTTGCCCTTCCCAAAGTGGTAGTGCTCGGATAGATCTTTCTAACGAGCTATTGTACGCATCAAACAGAGATTGTATGCCAAAGTTACGACCCCGAGAAGTTGATTTACCAATTTACCCAAACGGGGCCCACAGTTTGGTGTTTCATCTTCTAGGGTTAGGTTTTGAAATGTTAAGGGTTTTCCATTGTTTCTCAACAATAGATAGGCCTTCGAGCCTCATTGTAACGCAGTTCAGAGGCATGTCACCACCACACATCTCTTCTCAGAGATAAGCTACCATCGCCCTAGCTGGTTTATTTCCATTACTATTTGTAAGCATATTTTAGTATTTTACATTAATGAAATGAAGTATTATTTCCACTGCATATATGTGTTTATGGTTATCTCTATAATTTGTTGCGTTCTTGTTTAAGTCTGAATTAGTGGTATCAGAGCGGTCTGCTTTTTCTCTGTTTTTCTTTGCATGTCCCCAACGAGGTCGGGATATAAGGAGTTAGGGCTTGAACTGGTTGAACTTTTGCAAGACCAACCTCGCAAATCCCGACGGTCACCCATGGCAGATGAGAAGAAAGACGAGGGGGTAGGAGATCCTATCAAAATCTTACTCGAAGAAGCCCTCGAGCGACAACGGAACGCGGTGATGGACAACTTTGCCCAGATCCTTCAGCGGCTACCTAGAAGTGACGCATTGGCTTCCAACAGCTACTCTGGAAACGCCACGCCCTTTAAGGTACAAGTTAATTTTGAAATCCCCATATTTGAGGGTCAGATAGACGCAGATGCCATAGATACATGGTTAAATCTACTAGAGGGTTATTTTTCTGTTCATGAATTTTTGAGTCTGGAAAAGATTGTTTTCGCTCTTCTCAAAGCAGCCCCCCACGTCAAGGACTGGTGGGAAACCTACTGCGAGCAGAAGGATGAAAGTACTGGCTCACTATTTTCAGCCACACCCACCTGGAATTCATTCCGGGATGCCATCAAGG
>APFE030833356.1:15263-46061 GCA_000404065.3 Pinus taeda
GGGAATGACAAAGGGAAGCAGATCATTGATGTGGATCCCAACGCCACTGTTGTTACCGCCAAGATCCAGAAAAATGAACCCGAAGATCCAGAAAAATGAACCCGAAGATCCAGAGGAGGAGGAGTGTCTCTTCCACTCCCAGATGTGGGTAAAGGGCTCCCCGCTATAGTTCATTGTTGATTGTGAAAGCCAAAAGAACCTCATTTCAGTAGAGGTCGTGAAGCGGTTGGGCTTACCAACCACAGCACATCCACAACCCTACACCATCGAGTGGCTTCACCAAGGACGGGATCTTCGCGTGAGCCAGCAGTGTTGCCTTCCATACAACATGAAGCCCTTCACGGATGAGGTATTTTGTGACATTGCTCCTCTTGAAGTTTGTGATGTATTATTAGGACAACCATACTTGTGGAAGCAACATGCTATGTATGAATCAAGGCCCCGTGTTGTTATTATTACATTGGGAAATAAGTTGTACAGGATACAAGAGGTAGCACCGCCTACCACCATCTCTTTGATTACTGCAAAACAATGCAGGAAGCTCATTTCCAAAACTGGGAAATTTGTTTTCCTGATGATACACCCTCAAGGAAAGGAGAAAATGGTGGCCACGGCCTCTAGACAGGGCCCCTCTGCACGACAATTACAGATGGACAAGGTCGTGGAGGAGTACAAGGACATCTTCGCCTCCCCAGCAGGGGCTCCTTTGCACTGTCAGGTCAAGCACTCCATCGATCTGACCCCAGGTGCGCCGCTACCCAATGGACCAATTTATTGGCGCTCCGTTCTGGAGAACGATGAAATCAAGAGGTAGATTCAGGAGCCGCTGCAGAAAGGTCACATCCGTTCGAGTTCATCGCCTTGTGGGAGCCCGATCATGTTGGTACAGAAGAAGGATGGGACTTGGAGACTCAGTATTGATTATCGAGCACTAAACAAGATCACTGTCCGTAATAGGTACCCGATCCCGCAGATTGATGACCTCCTAGACCAACTAAAGGGGGCAAAATATTTCAGCAAGATCGATCTGAAGTCAAGATATCACTAGGTACCAATCGAACCCTCTGATGTGTGGAAGACTACCTTCAAAGCCAAGGAGGGCCTTTTCAAATGGTTGGTTATGCCTTTCGGATTGACGAATGCTCATGTAACCTTCATGAGGCTAATGGATGACATCTTGCGACCATTCACTAACTCATTTGTAGTGGTATACTTGGATGACATTCTGATCTTTAGCCAGAGTTGGGAAGAGCACCTCCACCACATCCGATAAGTTCTCCAAACACTGCGGCAACACAAGCTGTGTGCCAATTTGGAGAAATGCACTTTTGGCATGACCTAGGTTCAGTATCTGGGATACATTATTGATGAACAGGGGTGCATGTGGATCCAACCAAGATCCAAGTCATTCGGGATTGGCCATCTCCAACCACGATGCAGAGCTCCGCAGCTTTCTAGGTCTTGCCAATTCTACGCAGTTCGTGTTGGGGTTTATCGCAGAGTCACCGTGGCCCTTGAGTCAAGTCACCAAGGGAGGAGCGAAAGCAAAATTCTTTTGGTCTGAATCTCAACAGAAGGCATTCATAGAGTTGAAAGATCACCTTTGCACGGCACCGGTGCTTGCATTACCAAATTTACAACAACAATTTGAAGTCGAGACAGATGCCTTTGACTATGCTATTGGGGCAGTCCTTACTCAACACGGGCATCCAGTGGCATATCACAGTGAAACACTTTCAAACACAGCCCGGAAGTATCCCACTTATGATAAAGAGATGTATTCCATTGTGCAAGCCTGCCGACAATGGAAGCATTACATTTTGGGGAAGGACATGATCATCCACACAGACCACCGACCCCTGCAATTCATACAAACCCAAGGGAAATTGCAGAATGATCGCCGTCAGAAGTGGTCTACATACCTGCAACAATTCCATTTGAATATCAAGTATAAGAAGGGCAGCACCAATAATGTTGTATAGATTGCCTCAGTCGACCACCGATCATGCCGTTAACCACTGTGCTCAACTCCTCTGGGCACGAGACTTCTGATTGGCCACTTCTCTACAACAGCGACCCAGAATTCGTCCACACATACTAGACACTCTTGGAGGGTCGGCATGTTCCATATTTTCACCTCTAGGATGCCCTGTTATGCCACCTAGGTCACCTTTGTGTTCCTTCAAGTGAGCGTGCCAAGATGATTTGGGGAGCACACTACAGTAGGGCTGTTGGGCATTTCGGGGTTGAGAAAACAGTGGCAGTACTACAAAAGTATTTCTATTGGCCGAATCTTCGATAGGAAGTCGGCAAGTACATCAGATCATATACTGCCTGTGCCACTGCCAAACTCTTCTTTGAACGAGTGTGGGTGCACTTTGGGATCCACAATCTATCATCTCAGATCGGGACAGTCGGTTCCTCAGTACATTTTGGTCCAGTCTCTGGTCAATGCTGGACACCAAACTCACTAAGTCCACAGCCTTCCATCCCCAAACTGATGGCCAGACAGAGGTTGTCAATAGGAAGATTGTACACATTCTGCGCATGTACAACTCAAAGTATCCACGCACATGGGACGAGAGCCTCCCCTATGTTCAGCACAACTACAACTGAGCTCTTCACAGCTCGACTGGCCACAGCCCTTTTCAGGTGGGTTTGGGATTCCAGCCACTATGCCCCATTGATGTGGCCATGCCACTTGCAGCTACTCACACAGATTCAGCTCATGTTCAGTCCGAAACAGATAAGGCAACCAACTTCATTGAGCACATCCAACATATTCGCCAGCAGGTCCATGACATTCTGGAAAAATCAAATGCCAAGTACAAGCAGCGACATGATCAACATCGGGTGCCACACAAGTTTCAGGTGGGTGACAAAGTCTAGTTGCATTTGCAAAAGGAACGCCTTACTGGAGCCTATCGAAAACTGAGACCACTTCGATATGGTCCTTACACCGTTACTAAGGCTGTGGGAGACAATGCGTTTGAGCTCAGCATTCCCCCATTCCTTGGCCTGCATCCAGTATTCAATGTTGACCGCCTTCGGCCATACTTCCCACCATTGCTAGACACTTCCGACATTGCAGAACAACTCACACCCACAGAATTCAATCCAAATTGCATGGAACAAGCTGCAACTGATCGGATCATGGACACACAGATCAAGAACACTCGCCACCAGAATATCCAACTATGTCGAGTTGTCAAAGCAGGCAAATTCCTTCACCAGGGCAAGTGGCTCACCAGGGACCAAGTTCAGCAAAAGTTTCCTCATCTCATGGAGGAACTCAACGCAATGGGGACCATTGCTTCCTAAGGGGGGAGGAATGATCCAGGTGGATATTGGTGGCCACCTACCAAGTCCATTTGGACCCCCATCATTGTTTCTCTCAGCATTTTCAGTTTCCTTAATTGTAGCACAACTTACTATTTTTAGCAGTTTTTCGGGTCCTGAACTTCCGGAGCCGTTTTGAGGCCCTAAACGACGTTTTTTTGGGAATCCGAGGGCAACATGGGTCCATCAAATGGACTAATGTTTCCCAGTCCAACAATGATAGTGCTCGAATAGATCTTTCTAATGAGCTATTGTACGCGTCAAACGAAGATCATATGCCAAAGTTACGACCCCGAGAAGTTGATGTACCAACTTACCCCCAAACGGGGCCCATAGTTTGGCGTTTAATCTCCTAGGGTTAGGTTTTGGAATGTTAAGGGTTTTTCATTATTTCTCAACAATAAATAGGCCTTCGAGCCTCATTGTCACACAGTTCAGAGGCATGTAGCCATCACATCTCTTCTCAGAGATAAGCTACCATCGCCCTAGCTAGTTTATTTCCATTTCTGGTTGTAAGCATATTTCAGTATTTTCCATTAATGAAATGAAGTATTATTTCCGCTGCATATTTGTGTATATGGTTATCTCTGTATGTTGTTGCGTTCCTGTTTAAATCCGGATCACTGGGGGAGTTGAAGGCTGAGCCTTCAACTCAAGCTCAAACTGAACCTTGGCCAGCTCTGTTTTTGCATTGCGAGCCTTCAACTCAAGCTCAAACTGAACCTTGGCTAGCTATGTCTTTGCATTGCGCACACCTACAACGAGCTTCCAAATTTTGGCCTCCACCGGTGCTTCTTCTAGGATATGTAGCTCCAGAATGGTTCTACATGCTTTAGCGACTACTGCCACAGTGTGCTCATTCTTCTGCTGCACCTTCTTCCATGTGTCAATTGTCGAAGTATTTCTGACGAACATCTGCACATTGATAACCTTTTGTTCATTGATCACACTCATTTTGTGCTGCTCTCGAGCCTGAAGTTCTGTGATCACACATGCTTGCAAGGTGTGAAGGGCTTCGCCTGGGAGCACGACCAAGTTCAACCCAACCTTCTTGAGGCCATTGACAGTAGCCCTGTCAACTTCTGCTACCGCAATCAAGGCTCCATCCGGCAACGCAACAGCCCGAGGATCCAAGGAATGAACCATCTCCACTGCTTTAGAGGTTCCTGGCACCAAACTAATCGGCGTCGTGTTGCCCCACCCTACACAGGTCGATAGTTGAGTGGTTTGGATTTGCAGCTCACGAAGACGCGTCTAAATGGAAACCAAGGCTTTCTTCTGTTGTTGCTCAAACTGTTGCAGCAATTGTGCGGTTGCATCAATTAATTTATCTCCGATGTCATCCAAATCACCTTCTGTCAAGACGATCGGGTCGAGCGATGATTTACTGGCCTTGGAATTCTTCGTGCTCCTTCTTTCTCCTGCTCCTGAGTGTGCTTTATCCGGAATAGAGTACTCTCTTGGTATCCACCACCCTATTCCGATTGCTACTCTTTGTCCTCTGTCTGCGGTGAAGGAGACCTCTGACTTTTGTCAGAGTTGCTCTCTTCCTCCCCTTCCTTCTCTTCGGCTTGCTCCTTTATAGCACACTCTGCTCTGGATTTTTCCTCAGCCTCCTTTTTCCTCCTTTCAGCTAGTTGCTACATCTTCAACCGAGCCTCTTCCTTCTTCTACAATCGCAACGGTCCTTGAGCATTGGCTAGTAGAGTGGCGCATAGCAAGATTGGGGCCTTGGCTGGATGAAGCCTATGTGATCACTACCACCATTGAGGGAAAGTTGGCTAGCCTGCAGGAAACACAACATAAATTCAAAGTAGATAGCGCAAGACTAGCAACGGAGCAACTGGTGGAGCAGGTTAAGCAGGTGGTGATGCAGTGTACCGCCAAAGTTGCAGTGGTGAAAGTGGAGCTGGGAGGTCTTCGCGACAAGATATTCACACCACTAGAGTGACTCAGGGGTGAGTCACCATATTTGCGTTGGGGGCCTATTGGGAATGAGTCCCCTAGAGTCAATTTTTTGCAAGTAGTTCTGTAAGCCCATAGCACCGCGAGTACATGCACATCCCAGTCATTCCTTTGTGCATTGCAAACCTTCATCAGTGGGTTCTCCAATATCTTATTAAATTCTTCAACCATTCCAATGAATGTAGATCCATTTCCATGGAAGATAAATGGAAGTCGATTGAATCCATACACCGGGGATCCAGCCATATGATTATATGGTGGAAGCACGGTCTTCGTGTTCCAACTAGCTAAAAGGAGGTGCGGGACTGCAAAATACACTGCCCGAGTTGTAGAGTTGTGCAACTGGGGGACTGTGTGGCAAGGAGGAATGTCATAGTATTAGCAGAAGCGCGAGGGGAGCTACACTATAGGAGGAGCAACCGCGCAGGGCAGCCAGAAAGTGACTGTTACGGTCACTATTCATGATTTGATAGTGAGAAAATGAATAAGAGGGGGGGGCATTTAAGGTAGAATTTAAATGCGAGATCATTGAAATCGGCCGCCAATCTAGATTTTATGAACGGATTTTAGGGGGAACGGTTGGATTTGAATTCGAATTTTCCTATAAATTATAGATGGTTGCCCAACGAAAAACACTTTGCATTTTGAGAATTGAGGTGTTGAGCTATCAGTTGTGCATGAACCTTGATATTTTTAAGGCTTTGGTGGCCAGTTCAGTGTTTATCAGGTTTCCTAAGGAAAACCAGGAGCTCCTTACTAGCCTCATGTCGACACTCGTGGAAACCGCAAGTGCTGGAGGATAGATGGCCTCTGAGGGAGCTTCTGTTGAGGTCGTATGTGTAGAAGTGCCCGTAGAAGTGCCAAAGTCGCTGAGGTCACCTAGGCCAAGGCCTACGCTAACAAAAGAGGGGCCTAAGACAAAGAAAGAAAAGCATACAGCGACACAGCTGGTGTGTGAGTCGCCAAGGAAGCACTAGAAGAAAGAGAAGCATATCGTGCAGGAGAAAGGCAAGGAGGTAGACCTAGAATCTGATGAGGGCGTAGAAGAAACTGGTATGAGCATGGAAGACATTGATATTGAGGCGATATACCCTATTTCCAAGTTACCATAATACATCCCTCCACGCCAAGGCAAGGTGAAGGTCCTGAAGGACCCAAATGAGGGCAAATTTTTTCTTAACACACCGTTGTTGCCAAACCATATCACATTCGAAGGTTCGTGCTTGGCACACATCCCACATCTGAAGTTATAGGATTGGGACTTGGAAGATACTGAGTGGTTCCCCCACTTGGTGACTGATACATTTATGACCCACGTCTTCTATAAATATTCTGGTGTCACCGTGTTGGAGCCGAGGAAGTGGATTAGAGGGGTGGACAAGGCAGGATTGTTGAACCTGCTATGGGTGCCATGTTACAACCGCCTGCCCATAACTTTGATGGTGATCAAACAATTATTATGCTTGGTGCACGATTTGTGCATGTGGTTAGGAGAACTGATACCAATCACCGATATGTTGATCCATAGGATCACGTTGCTATCACACTTAGGGTTGAATCCAGCCAAGACGTTTGGCAGAAAGGTGGGCGAACGGGACCTCACCGAGAGAATGAAGGACAAGTTTAAGCTTGTCAAGAAACCGCACGGCTACTCAATTTCCAGCATTATAACTGACCCCACGTTTAAGGTAGCCACCCAGATCTTGACTGAAAAAATAATGAGTAAGTGTCGCGCAGTTGAAGTGTCAGCACCAGTTGTGTCATTAGTTGCCCAATGCACGGAGGGCATACAATTCAATTGGGTGCGCTACCTCTGCAGTGAGTCCCTTGTGAACTAGAGAGAAGCACAAGACCAGAGTATGACCTTCCATTACACATAGCTTTTGTTATCAATCATACTGAATTACCGAAGGACAGTCAGTTTCCTTTGATCGCATCAGATATGCCAGAAGCAATGAAGTTTGCTTTTCTCTAGGCCACAAAGGACATCGAGAGGGTCAATGACAGTAAAATATTTTGGTTGTTGATGGAGGCAAGCATCAAAGCCACAATAAACCGCAAGCCGTGACTATCACCAACTGTATTTGAGCAGTTGTCGGGATATGTGGAGTTCAAAGTGGACTTCCACTTTATCTCCATCTGAGGCGCGAAAGGACCCTGAGCAGAAATGGTATGATATTCCATACCTTGTGACATATGATGCAATCATAGTAGTTCTTGAGCATTGGCCAGGAGAGTGGTGCATGGCCTCAAATTTTTTAGCTGGGTCTAGTAAGTCCGCAGGAAAGCAGAAGGAAGAGGCCCAGTTGAAAATGCAGCAGTTAGATGAAAGGAGGAAAAAGGAGGCTGAGGAAAAATCTAGAGCAATGCGTGCTGTAAAGGAGCAAGCCGAAGAGAAGGGGAGGAAGAGCACGACTTTGACAAAAGTCTGAGGTCTCCTTTGCTGCAGACAGAGGACGAAGAGAAACACTCTAAGTAGGGTGGCAGAGACTAAGAGAGTACTCCATTCCAGATAAATCACACTCGGGAGTAGGAGAAAGAAGGGTCATGGAAGAAGTCAAAGGCCAGTAAATCATCACTTGAACCGATCACCTTGACAAAAGGTGACTTGGATGACATCGGAGATAAAGTAAGGGATACAATCGCGGAATTGTTGCACCAGTTTGAGTAGTAGTAGAAGAAAACCTTGGTTGCCATTCAGATGGGTCTGCACGAGCTGTAGATCCAAATTACTCAACTGCAGATTGGTGTAGGGTAGGGCAACGCGACGTTGACTAGTTTGGCGCCAGGAACCTCTGAAGCAGCGGAGTTGGTTCACTCCTTAGATCCCCGGGCCATCACACTGCCTGATGGAGCCTTGACTGCAGAAGTAGAATCTTACAGGGCCACTGTCAACACTCTCAAGAAGGTTGGGTTGAACTTGGCCACGCTCCCAAGTGAAGCCCTTCACACCTTGCAAGCAGTTGTGATTGCAGAACTTCAGGCTCGAGAGGAGCACACGCTCAGTGTGATCAGTGAAAGAAAGGTAAACAATGTGCATATGTTCATCGAAAAGACTTCGGCAATTGACACATGGAAGAAAGTGCAACAGAAGAATGAACACACTACGACAATAGTTTTTGAAGCATGTAGAACCATTCCAAAGATGCATATCCCAGAAAAAGCGTCGGTGGAGGCCAAAATTCAAAAGCTCGTTGCAGGTGTGAAAAACGAAAAGACATGGTTGGCCAAGGTTTAGTTTGAGCTGAACCTTAAGATCACAAAGCTTTAGTTGAAGGCCCAACCTTCAATTCCACTGGAGGTCAAAGAGCAGCATGAGGCAGCTTTCAAGGATGCAGTTGTTGCAGTAGATGTCGTGGTAAAAGATTGCGCCGCGCTATTTGAGTAGTCGTTGGACGTACTTACTAGTCTGCAGGAAGATCCAAACCTAGAGAGGTTAGAGACCAAGGCAAGGGAATTACAACAGAGGTATGACGAGGTCAGAGTGACGATGCACATTATCGCCATCACATAAAGGTTGGACAAGCTGCAAGAAGCAAAGGGACTGAAGGAACAGGTGGACACAGCACAACGAAGAGAGGTAGTAATAAAGGCTAGATTGGGGCCTTGGCTGGATGAAGCCTATGTTCTCACTACCACAATTGAAGGAAAATTGGTTAGCCTACAGGAAACACAACAAAATATGAAAGCAGATAGCGCGGGACCAACAACGGAATAGTTGGTGGAGAAGGTTAAGCAGGCAGTGACGTAATGTACCACCGAAGTTGTAGTGGTGCAAGTGGAGCTGGGAGGTCTTCATGACAAGATCTCCACGCCAGCAAAGTGACTCAGGTACGATTCACCATATTTGTGTTGGGGGCCTGTTGGGAATGGGTCCCCTAGAGTCAATTTAGGGTTAAAAGCCCAAGTTTTTGTATAAGAAGTGTAAAGTCTCCACATTTTGTGGTTTCCGAGTGAAAATATTTAAAAGTGTAAAAAATGGTTTCTACCCTTCTTTTATGTAACTTGTGTCGGCTTTAGGATATCTACCCATGGTCTGTGGACCATGGGATTGTATAAAAAGGAGAGTCTTAGAAGAGTCTAAGGAAATTCTTGGTATGTTTTGAGTCATTGTTGAATGTAATGGGTATGTGAGAGCTAAGAGCGAAGAGTCTTAGCATAGGAAGAAGGCTCTGCAGCTGTGTGCATAGAGGCCTAGGGTAGAAGTTTGCATCTGAGTGCGCGGACCCCTGCAGCTGTGTGTGTAGGGCAGTTAGAGTTTGTAAAGAAGATTTGAAGCATCAATAAAGAGAATTATTTGTGTATGATCTATTTTACTTATGTTATAAATGCATGTGATTATGTTATGATGAATACTCGGTTTATGTCTTAATGTTGTATTGATGCGTGAATCCATATGTTTTGATTTGTTATATGAACGTAAGTAAGAATATCTATTTACGCGAAGATAATATTAATGCATGTTGAAGTTACCAGATACTCAAGATAATCTGGGTAAATACAGAAGTAAGAGTAATTACAAAGGTGCGTAAGTCTCTGTTTCGCCTATCTAGGGTACTCGAAGGATAGTCGTAGACCTTCGCGGAGGTCTAGAGATGCTTAAGAGAAGTATATCAATAAGCCCTAAAAGGCTTATCAACCTACGTGAAGGAAGGTTTAGGGTATAAAATGACATCACTACCATCTCTAGGTGCGGAAAGTTGATTCCTGCATCCCCCCATACTGCTTCGGGTGAGACTTCAGTCCGCGGTCCGTGGATTGATGCCAAAAGGGCTAGTGGTGTAGGGATTTTCTTGGCTAATTAATGATGAACCTGAGCCAAGGCCCACTAAGCCAACAATGGGTGAGATTATTCATTTGATTTGTGCAAGGAAAGAGGAGTTTTCCCTATTATTTAGGATTAGGAATTTCACAAACAAATAGGAGGAAGTAGGAAGCCTATTTTGGTTAAGTATTGGCTAGAGCAGAGTTAAGGAGGAGATCAGAATTGCAGTGCAGATTGAGCTTCAAGCATTAAAGTAATAATTGTAATTGATTATTGTTCTCATCTTATATAATACAAACAGAGGAGGGGTTTTTCCCAGTTCGGTTCCCTAGTAAAAACTTTGTGCACTGTGATTTGATGATTGCATGTTTTTGTATTGTCGGTTTTCCTTCCGCAGAATTTAGTAGAAGAAATTTGTGTCTATTGATTTTAGTGTGATTTCTTTAGTAGCTCCAAATTTCAAATTATTTCTACATGGTATTAGAGTTATTGAAAACTACATAGAAACTAGGTCCTTGATCATCTCTCAAAGAAATTTTGAATAACAGAGTTTGTGGTGCATGTATTTCTTCAGTGCAAGAACAATGTATTTCAATGGATTAAGGATTGAGTATACATTGGAGGGAACTTTGAATTTATGTGCTTGGAAAGACAAAATGGAATCTATGCTAGATGACAATGGATTATTAGAGTAAAAAAAAATAGATATTCCAAAACCAACAACATCAGACGCACAAAAATTGGCTCAGTGGAAGAAAGATATTTCAAAATCTAGGAGGATTATCCTGGAAGGAGTCGAAGTCCATGTGGTTTCAAATTTTCATGGAAAGGAGGTTTCTTTTTCAATGTGGAAAATGCTCATAGATTGAAAGAAGTAGTGATTCCAAGAAGTTGGCATTGAAATATAAGCTCAAGAACATTGAAAAGAATAAAAATGAAACTATTGTTTAATACCTATCCAAATTCACTCAGGTGAGAGATGAAATTGGAGGAGTTGGAGGGACTATGCAGCCATTTAATCTTGTGAGCTTAGCACTCCTTGGTATTCCAAAGTACTGGTACGAATATCAGGACACAGTTAATGGAAGAGACACGCCCCCATATTGGGAAAGGCTTTGGTCTGACTTGGTGCAGGAGGATATTAGAAGAAACATTAGAGATGGATTCTCATATAGAACTGATGAGGAAGAAAAAATTTCTTTAGCTGGCAAAAGAAAGAAATAAAAAGGAAAGAAGACCCAATGCAAGGCATAATCCAGATAGAACCATGACAAGAAGAAATAACTCAGTAAAATTAAATGCTTTCACTTCCATGAGTATGGAAATTATGTAACCAAGTGTCCACATAAGAAATCTGTTAAGAAGGCTACACCAACAGCATGAAGAGATTCTCTGACATCATAATTTGAGTTGGATTTCACCCTCATTTCTTGTATGGAAAGCAATGTTCAAGGTAGTGTGTCGTACTTAGAATTTGGTGCTTCATTTCATATGATAGGAAATAAGGAGTTCTTCAACATCTTAGAGGAGAAATACCTATAACTACACATGGATCTTGGATATGATGGAAGATATAGTACCAAAGGGATTAGTGTTGAATAATCTAGGGAAATTAGAGTTAATGAGATTTATCTAGTCATGATAACTATTTGTGAGGTGTTTTCAACTTTTTCTACTTATTCCAATCTTCACTTATTATAATTATGATAGTGTGTCTTCTTTAGTTCATAAAATAGCTACCAAATCAAAGAGACAAGAACACAAGATGTTGGATTCCTTCCAGGGCCAAAACCTCTGACTCTTTGAGAGGAAAACCCGCACAAAAAATCTTCTTATACAGATTCCAACTGAAGAATACCAAGACCATGAAACTTGACCTATTAGGCCACTCCAAGACCAAGACACTGATCCTCTTCTTTGTCGCTGTTGAGATCATCATCATTGCTGGACCATTGAGGCCATCACTATTACACCACCAAGATCATTATTGCTTGCATCATTGTTGCACCTCCATTAAGATCATTGTTTCTCCTTCACATGACACTCACTGCCCCTTCACTATAACAAAAATATATGTATATATACACATGATATTTTTACTGAGATATTGTAACTGTGTCCTTATCAATATCATGACTGGGATCGTGATTATCATTATGCCGATATGATGACTGCATCAGAATGAATGCTGAGATAGTGTGTGTTAGTGAGGGATCACCAAGATCCTTATCATCTCAATTATGGCGAAAACTTGGTCTTGTTTTCTTCCTGCACAGAGATATTTATTATCACAGATATGCCAAGACTACACTATTGTGGAACCCATCCGAAAGCATAGATATTCTTATTTGAAACTAAGCTACTGCACTTATCGAAATTCTTGAGCCACTTTACTTTCTTGAAAATCCTGAACCACTATACTTTTCCAAAATTTTATAGCTTCCTGCACCCATACAAAATTATAGACAGCCCAAGTTTTCTATGATTTTTGTGGTGACCCTAGCTGGGTATTTATAGTGGTTACATCTCCATAATAAGTCGCCATGAGTGTGGGAACTGTTGTGTCTTTTATTTGAGCCGATATGACTACTTTTACATCATTTTGTTGGCCGACTTCTTCAAGAGGATTGTGCTTGTCTTGGAGGGATGATTTAGACACTAGGTTGACTCACATACATTTTATATATGCTCAAGAAGAGATCTTCAACATTTTCTTTGACTCTTTGACTTTCCTATAGCACTTCAACGCGTGTTAGACCTATGCAATGAGCAATAAGAAACTCATTTTATAATTTACAAAAATAATATTTCTTTTCTTTTACAAGTACAAAGATCAAAACTACATTTATGAAGACCAAACATAGTTACACTTTCTTCAACACTCCCTCTTAACTAGGGAGGTATTCATAATGGTACTTGGTCATTCTCAATCTGAATAATTTCTCATAAGAAGAATCAGAGTGGTAACCCATTTGTATAGCATCATAGTAACCAACATTGTTTATTATCCCCCCTAGGTATAGCTCTGATACCACTTGTTATAGCTCTGATACCACTTGTTCTAGATCTGATATGAAAATGCAAATAAACCCAGAAATATTTGAGAATATAAATAAATCCAAGAAATGATAAGATCTGAATATAGAAATGCTTCTTTATTATCAAACCCTTAAGGTAGGGCAACACCATACATTCACTCCTTAAGGAAGGAGAACACTCCACAAGCCATATGCTTGTTCATACAATAATCCTTGACAATTCCTTGACAATATTTCTTGACACAATTCCTTCACATCTCCCATGTGGAGTCTCTAGCCTCTATATAGGCCTCATACATGCAATACCATAGATCATTACCATGGTTCCCTCATACCATCCACTAATACCATGGGCCCATTACATTATTACTAACTACTTGTGGTCCTTTACATGATATGGGTTAACCACCTTATTTATTACTATGGCCCATCCCATTATTACATTATTACCTTGGTTACCTCCCTTGGTACCCCATATTATCCCCCCTAGGTATATAACATTGTTTCCACAAGAATACCTTGACTTATAGCTCTATCTCTCATCAAATCAAAGCATAATGTTGGTGAGACCAATGACTATAGACACCTTCATCATTTTCTCTCAAGGTACATACCCACCTGGGTGTTCACTAAGTATGACCTTCTAGAACTATCCTTATCTTGTGTTCCCAACCCTCAAAGAATATCGGTCCTCTTGCCTACTCTTGTCTTGGATGCCCTACACATCCTCAAAGAGCATTGAATGCCAGATGATTACCCAATCCTCCATTCTTTCTTCAAAAGTGAAGATAAGAATGTTGTGTCTATCTCTCCCTCTCAACTGGGGAAGATATGCCTATTCCTTGAAGCAATGTACCCAAGCTCCCTCTAATGAGGAAATTTCCCAAGATTTCTTTTAATCAGGAACTTTTCAGAGCTCCCTCTTAGCTAGGGACTCTTCTACACATCAACAACTTCTTCTTTGTGGGTCCTTCAACTACTTGATCAACTTCTCTCCTTGATGTCATGAAATTTAGTTGAGCTTCTTCCTTGTATGGAAATAGCCATTGATGACTTTCCTCCTTAGTTTATCATGTCATTCCTTTCTTCATGGAAATTGGCCTTCTTCATATCTGGAACCTTCATCATATGACTACCTCTTTCTCATCATGCTTCTTCCATCCACCACATGAATGCTAGTTGTACTTGTAAGTAGCCTTGCATGAACTTATCCAGATATTATTCAAGAAATCAAAACATAATATTAAATAAAATCATACCTTACGATATGGCTCTTCATTATGAAATCTTTTTGTAGGTATCAACATCCTGTATACATGTTGACACATCTCCCAAAGATATCCATTGTCAAGGGTCTTCATATTTTTCCATCAGAGTCTTCATATCTTTTCGAGAGATTTCCTAGTTAAGTCTTCTTGGTCTTTTGGATGTTGATCACCTTCGTTAGGGTTGCTTATCTCACGATCTCTTCCTTCTCCACACATTCCACTCCCAAGTGCTTTCAATCAGAGTTTCTTAAGTGTAGTCATATTATGTTGATTTCATATTAGTATGTCTTATGCCTTCCTCCATCCTTTTAGAGGAGGAGATCATGTTTCTCTCGATCATTCTTCTTAAGTTAGAAGTAACGATCCAGGTTACCTACAACCATACGACATGGCATTATAAATTTAAACACAAGCATACATAACTTATTTCAGCTTTAGGTCATCTAGGCTTCCTTCAAAAACTTCCTTGATTGAAGTGTATTTAACCTCTTGATCTGCTTCTCCGTTTATGTCACCATAACATCATTGATGAATTCCACAAGTTGGAGTTTTAGATGAAACACTTGCTTCCTCTCTAGATTAGTGAACCTTTTGATGAGGATTCCATTAGAGAATATTTAGGATCTTATATGTCCCCATCTAGTAGATGTTTCTTGATGTATGATGAGCCTTGTCCTGGATGACTTATTTCCTTCCTTCCATGTTCAATGAGGTTCCCAAGAGATATATCCTTCATGTTTGACTACCATGGATTTTGTCCTTCATGATTCCCATGGTGATGTCACGATTTCTAGTTTCTAATGCTTTCATGATGCCACGATACATCTTATTACCTTGGTCATATCTATAACACAAGATTTAGGAGCTTATGATAGGACCCTTTTTTGAGGGATACCATCTTACTCATAGTAGATAGTTTTTACTCCCTCTTTCTTTGGTCCTTTTTCTTCAACTTCCTCCATCTTTCCAGTGATATGAGATTCTTTCCATAATCTTTCCATAGAATTGAATCTTAGCTATACTATTATGTCTTGCTTGAGGACCAAACTTGTCTTTCCTTTCTGCACATGTTTGAGTTCTTTTATCCTTCAATACTTTTGCCATCAAAGTTTCTTTCTTTATTTAGCATAGAGACCATAAGTTGTTGAATGAAGTAAATTTATTATCCCATGGATATTTGTTACTGTTATGGGCAAATTTAGTGTCTTTTCGAACGATTAACCCCTAGACCTAGTAGCAAGTCTAGAACAACAGTTAAAGCAATTCTATTGCTTTTCCTATAGCTAATAGATAAAAGAAAGAGGAGCAAAAGTACCAACCTGTATGTCTCTCTTGATCCCTCTTCCCTTTGACCACGTTCTCCACTCCCTTCCACACTTAACTCGCTTGAAAGATACCTTCACACAAGTTGAGACAGAAAACCATCAAAGCATACATATTGATCTGTTAACTAAACATATTATAGAATTGAAAGTACAATATACATCACATAACACATGAATGGGAAAAAGCATAGAACTTTTTATTCATAGAAGGAAAGATTACAACCCATGTAGATGCATGTCTAATTCAGTGTCACCTTCGAGCTTCAAACCCTTCTCTCCTCATGGAAACAACAATTTGACATGATAACATTACTCTCTCCACTAATCTCATCCAAGTAGCATTTCCTTAGCTCAAGAAGTTTCAACCTAGACCAACCTTTGAGAGTTTGGTCCTTTTATAGCTAAAAAGAGGAGGTTAGGCCATTAATGGCCCTCATGAATGCTTTGCCATAATTGGGAAGTGGTTCCATGGAGGAAGGGATAATGGATTAAGGTTCATTCATCTCCTTCCTCGTCCAAAAGCGAGTCAAATCCTTCTAGAAACCTCTAGAAGCATCCATTGGATGAGGAATCCAATGGATTCATTTTAAAAATTAGATGGATCTTGCTCATCGCAGGTGATACAAAGGCCAAGTGCTATGCATAACACCCAGACAGTGTAGTGCTTGCCATTCATTGCAGCTAGATAGAAGGCCACCTGAAATGATCTCCTTACGGACAATTTTTTGGATGAATGGTGTCATGAAACTTTTGGGAGGCAAGCATGATGTAGGTTAACTTCATTAGGGAATAAAAATAATTGAATTAGGGGTTGATGGACCCTAATAATACAGGTCTAGAAGTGGGGGTTGATGTGCCCAAATTTTCCTGTAACAAATGCCCCCTAAAGCATGAAGTCAAAAATAACCATGTCAAGTGAGATGCTTTACCACTTGGAGAGAAGGTTTTTAACCAAAAGGTGACCTGCATCAGTTACAATACAAATATCATGATACTTTGATTTTTTCTCATAATTAGCTAAGGGAAGGCATACCCATGCCCAACTTTATAAAATTTCATTACATGTACAAATATAGTCGTCTACAGATGTAGACCCATGAATGGATGACCATGAATGTAAGGCCATTGTACATTTGATACAATACTCTTGAAAAATATATCGCAGCCTAGATGGATGAAACTAGATCCAGGGTCTTCAATCTTGTCCAATCTTCCACTCAAGTACAAATCTAATCATGTGAATAGATGATCTGAAGTCGAACATGGAGAGACATCATCTGGTTACTAGCCAATGATGTAAGTTGTTAACAGACGCGAGAGGAATTACTGATAATGATAATGACCCTCAAGGTACTGCAGTACATTTCGTATGGTGTGAATAAATGATTTGATGTCGAACACCATACAAAATCTTTCGGTTGAAGGCCAGTGATGCCTTTTTTGCTAAAGCAAGATCCGTACCTTCTTTATCATTAAATCGGAAAAATATTTACATAGAATACAACCATCCACATGGAATCATGGACCTAGCCAACATTGCTTTCCAAAAGACCAAGGTTCTCGGGTTAAGAGTAAAAACTCCTAACCCTACCCGCAAAACAACACCACCCTAAAAAAAAAATAGTATCAAGGCTACAAAATATACCCACCAAATCTGGATGGGGTACAAAGCCTTTAATCTCCATCATCAAAACTCCTTGCTTGATCCCAAGGCAGAGGAGGACATCGTTGTGCCAAGCCTCCCGCTAATTAACATTTCAAACTCACTAACCAGCGCATCAGATTCTGATCGTAGAACCCCCCCACTTGATCCAACGGTTAATGAAAATATCACAATGCTTAGAAGTCTGCCTTTTAACCTTATGGACTCACTGACATGCACGATGCATCTTAGCCATAGATCCATCGTGCTTGATCCAACGGCTGAGGATCATATCGCACGGTTCAAAAGTATTGCTAGTTAACATGTGATAAGGGCGGTAAACTAACCCACCCCACGGCCACATGTAGCACGATGAATGGGATCGCTCCCAAATCTTAAAAACCGCTTCTCGCCCGAGAGGCCCCCGATACACAGAAAACCACTCAGCGGGTAGATTTGCATCCTTGTACAGAGAATCAGGAATATTGCGGCCGCCACTAGAGCCCAGATTCTGGCTTCTTACGCCTTCACCTTTGCACCCGTTTGTGATCCCATGTGAAGTAAAACCCCATCCCTCCAGCAAACTACCTAGGCAGTAGAGTCTGCCGAGCAACTCAAGAAAGAACATAAATAGGAAAAACTTGCAACTCATAACTAAATCAAATTAACTGGAGAGAGCCTCCATGGTTTTGTTATGATACACCTTCATATCTTCGTCAGCTTGGCAGTCGCATTGTTCCTTGAGACTGTCCTAAGGGAACCCTTGCCAACCCATCGTGACCCTGTTAATAGTACAGTGCACTCCTTGATTAGCCAGTAAATCCGCCAGTTAGTTGGCTTTGCTACACACATGGTTAAAACTTACCATGTGTAGGCCTCTGAGGTGGAGTTGGATCCTTTGAAAGATCTAGATCAACCTCCAGTGTTTTGAAACCTTCTCTGGCTCTGGGCCCCAACTTATTCTTTTGACTATGTTAATGATTAACTTAGAGTCAGCTTCAATAATCACATTTTGTCATTTATCGTACACCATGAATTCTAAGCACTGTTCCATAGCAATGGATTCAGCCATATTATTTGTGGCTCTGCGTAAATGGCCATGGAAGATGGAAAGGATATTACCGGTATCATCTCTTAACACCCCTCCAAAGCCTGCAGTGCGTGGGTTTCCTTTTGAGGCCCCATCAATGTTGTATTTCATGAAGCCCATAGGGGGAGGATGCCAGAAGCCCTGCTCAGTATCCATCATTTTAACCTTCTTGTTTAGACCTTGCGGAAAAGCCCCTGCATGCCCAACTGTCTTAGAGTCCTCATATCAGCATCTGAAGGAGGATTCTTAGGGGGATTTTGCACAATGGTACCAACCGTCTCCTTAAGTTGTGCCAAGGTCTGCTCAAAACGACATTGGAAGGGTCTTTTTTCATTTTTGAAGATTCTCTTGTTCCTTTATTTCCAGACATTCCAAATTATGAAGTTGGGCGTAAGAGCCCAAGCTAAGCCAAGCATTTCATAATCTAAAAAATTTTGCCTCCAATTGGTTAGGGTATTGATCATACTCCCTCTATCCCTATCGGTCTTTTGGAAGATGTTGGCGAAATAATCTCACAATCTAGAAGTGAAGATACAATTATTGAGGAGGTGTTCCATGGTTTCTTCTTGGACCTCATAGAGCTGGCATATGGAAGGCCTTAGAACACCCCTTTTCCTTATGTTATCCCAAGTCAGAATTTTCTTATGATAAACTAGCCACATGAAGACTTTAATCTTCATCCAGCCTTGATGCCTCCATAGATTTTGCCAAATTCTATCTGGAGCCAGAGAATTCATATCAAGGATTATGTGTTTTGCCTCCGTAAGATTAAAGGTGCCCTCATTATTGTTTCCCCACCTTAACTGGTCATGCCCCCCTGTCACTAGAATCTTCTTTGGCTTTCAAGGGGCTATCTTCCCTGTAAACCATGTTCCTCCAATGTGTCCATTTGCCTGCATTATTGGTTTGGTCCCAAAAATCATTGACCTTTGATAACACTATGATGTTTGTTTCTCTCTTGAGGTCCACAAATTCCTCTTTGAGTAGTGTTGGTTCTTGTTTCCATTTATCTTCCCAAAAAAGTGCCAGATCCCCCTCTTTGATTTTCCAGAAGCTATTCTTTTGTACTAAGCCTCTATTCTCCCAGGCCTTATTCCAGATGTATGAGCCCTTTATATTTCCAGACATCCTTATATGATCATTAATTTTCCAAGTGCTGGCACATTTTTCTATCCAGATACTAGCCCACTGAGCCTTTGGTTATTTGACCCATCTCCCCCATAATTTAGCCCCTAAAGCCCTACTTAGAACCTCTGGATCATCCAAACCCAGACCTCCTTGATTTTTGGGTTTACAAATATTTTCCCAAGCTATCAAGGCCCATTTCCTTTTTTTCTCCCCCTTACCCCAGAGGAAGTCTCTTTGAATGGTTATGAATTGTTGTAAGACTCCTTTTGGTGGTGGGAGTGCTGATAGCATGAAAACTGGGATAGATTGGAGAACAGCCTTTATAAGCACCAACCTGCCGACCAAGTTTAAAGATCTAATGGTCCAAATCCTGATTTTATCCTGTATCTTATTAATCACTGGCTCCCATATGCTCTTATGTAGAGGTTTGACAGTTAGAGGGATTCCCAAATATCTTGAAGTAAGAGAATCCCTTTGAAAGCCTAGAATTCTGGAGATATTCCTTAGAATAGCAATATCGGTATTAAAGAAAAAGATCTTAGATTTGGAAAGATTTACCTCCATACTTGTGGCCATGGCAAATTTACTTAGAAGTTATTTGTATGCCAAAGATTCTTTGACTATAGGGACTCCTTGCAGCATGGTAACATCCACAAATTGTTGATGAGTCAAGGTTTGTCCATTCTCATAAAGTTGAAGACCCTTGATTTCACCTTCTTCTTTTGCCTGGTTGATCGATATACCAAGTCCTTCCATCATAAGTATAAAGAGAAAAGGAGAGAGCAGATCTCCTTGCCTGAGGCCTTTTGAGGGAATAAAAATCTCAGAGGGAGAACCATTTACCAAAATTGAAAAGCTGGAAGAAGTTATGAGAGCCATGACCCATCTAACCCAATTATGATCAAACCTAAAAGCAATAAGAACCCTCCTTATATAGGTCCAGTTCAACTTATCATAGGATTTGGCTAGGTCCAACTACATGATCATTCCAGCCTTGTTGTTGCTAGTTAGTGAGTGCACCACCTCCTGTGCTTGAATGATGTTGTTGAGAATTTGTCTGCCTTCCACATAACCAGATTGTTCCCCTGACACAAGAGTGGGGAGAAGAGGTTTGAGTCTGTTGGCCAATACCTTGGATATAATCTTGTAAACCACATTGCACAATGCTATGGGTCTAAACTTATCAGGAGTTAGGGCATTGTCCTGTTTAGGGATCAGAGAAATGAAGGAGGTGTTGAGTGCCTTTAGAATAGTTCTATTCCTCCTGGAATATTCTACTACATTCAAAATATCCTGTTTAACAATATTCCAGCAAGCTTTAAAAAAATTCACATTAAAACTATCAGGGCCCGGTGCTTTACCATTCTGCATTTCCTTGAGGACTTCATTGATTTCCTCTTCAGTTACTGGCCTATTGAGGTTGAAATTATCCTCTTCGGACACTAGTCTTGGTATATGTCTTATTAGATCCTTAATGAAAGGCTCTCTGTTTGAAATGGTTTCCTTTACAATCTCGTGAAAGTGTTGAACTAACATAGCTTATATTTCTTCGTGGGTGCTAAGCAGTTGTGCTCCCTCATCCGTGATTGAAGAGATTCTATTATGAGCTCTGTTTTCCAAGGTTGATCTGTGGAAAAATCTAGTGTTTCGTTCTCCTTCTTTTAGCCATTGCACTCTATATTTTTGTCTCCAAAAGATTTCTTCTTGTTTACATAAGCTCTCCCATTCTTGCTGAAGTTTGGTGGCTCTATCATTGCTAACTTTATCAAAGCCATCTTTGATAAGGGATTGGTTGGGTATCTGCAAATTGTTTTCTATAGCTTTTTTTCCTTCAAAGATATTGCCAAATTCCTTCTTGTTCCAATCTTTTAGCTTGATCTTGATATGTTTTAGTCTTTTGTGAAGAAGAAACATACTTGTGTCCTGAATATGCAAATCTTCAGACCACCAACTTGAAATGTTGGTGGTAAAATCTGGATGGGTGAGCCAGATATTCTCAAATCTAAAAGGTCTATTCCTGGAAGCACCAATGCCCCCGATCTCCAATTAAATAGGCCAGTGATCGAATCCTCCATAGGGGAGAATCCTTGCTTCCATACCTTTATCATTGAGTATAAGGTCCTATGAGATGATAAATTTGTCTAACTTTGAGGCAACAAGAGACTCTCCACCTCTTCTATTGTTCCAAGTATAGAGACCATTGTTCGAATCAATGTCAACCAGCTTCATAGTTTCCATAAGAGATTGAAAAGCTAAGGAATCTTTGTTTAGAGTTTTGGTACCCCCTTTTTTCTCTGATAGTGATTTGATCATGTTGACATCTCCACCCATAATCCATGGTATCTCTACATATCTCTCTCTAAGATCCATAAGAGAATCTAGAAACCTGAATTTGTCATCCATTCTCTGAGGGCCATAAACATTCGTGGCTAGATAGGTCTCCCTTTCCCCCACAGGTTGAATGACCACTAACAAATCATTTCTAGAAGCCTCAGCATCTATTATGCCAATCTTTAGGGGATTCCAAAGAGTAAGAATGCCACCTGCTGTATTTTCTTCCTTGACTTCTAGAAACTCAAATCGATTGAGCCATTTGCTATAAAGTTCTTTTATTTTCTGAATGGAACATTTAGTTTCCTGGATAAAAATAATATCCAGAGCTTCTTGTTTCATTCTGTTACTAAGTAATATTTGCTTCCTTTTACTACCTAGACCCATAATGTTCCAAGAAGTAAAATTCATCATTAAAAATTTGTGAAAGAGTAACTAGTTAGGTCTTTCATCTTACCTGAATCTATCATTAGCTTTCCACATTCCATCAACAGCTCATTCTGCTTTTTTCTGCCTCTTTTCTTTCCTGGGCATCTAGGTACTAATCCTAGTGTGTTTTTTTATAGATTTCACACCTTCGTTACCCTTTTTTGCCATGTTACCTTACAAAGGCTAGTGATGTTAACCTATCGCCGGAAGCGATAAACCTGCCATTGATGTATGCAAGCATCAAGGTATTGAAGGGGTGTTTCTAAGTCAACTTCTTGGATGATGTGCTGATGTCGACAAGAAGCGACTCGTCACAGGAGGGCCTTGATGTATCCCACATCAACGACATGAAATGAGGTAAATTATTTTTGAGATGAAATATTGACTGATGACACAAGGTTCAGGAATGGTGGGCATGAAAATGAAGGTTTACTATATTGCAAAGGATGATGTTTTGAACTGAATGACTTCTCTTGAACATATCAGTGACACTGAAGTGAATTGGTAGCATTGACCCAAAACAAAGTGATGGATGGTATGATAGACCAACGGTGTGATAACCATCAAGCTGAATGACCCAACCCACATAGTCCACGTGATGAGGTGAAAGTGTCATGTTCAAGAGCGATCTGCTACCATAAAGTGTTCCCAACTTTTTCCCATTTTCCCCCAGTCATTTCTGACCAGTGCCACTTTATTTTTAATCAAGCTCGAGGAGGATAGCATATGCTTGTTGTATAATTCCACCCTTTGGGTGAATCCATAGCTATTTGAAGTTTTAACGAGTCTAGCGAAGGTGAAACTCGGTCTTGTCTAGATGGAAAATTTTGTTGCTATTTAATACTTTTAACGAGTTTAATGACAAAGACAACTCGGTCCTTTTCATGTTTAAAGAGTCTGAAAAGGGACTAAAACAGAAATCCAAAAGTTCTTTTTCATACATTTGTCTCTCAAGCCCAAAAAAGCATAAAACAATACAAGAGAGAACCTATTGATCATGTTTGATCAACGAGTATCGTCTTCGTAGTTAATCTATCTCAGCCCGAAGAAGGGGTAAAACTATACTGAGTAGATATCGATTATAATCTTTCACATCTTGAAGATGAACCACCATTGCTAGTTCGAAACGTCGATAAAAAAGAAACCTAATGCGATGTATCTGGAAGATAATCTAAATAATCATGAGCCTCGCAGAAACTTCAAAGACAAGAATCTTTTCATGTTTAGAGAGTCTGAAAAGAGCTTAAAGAGGACTCCACTTTGAGGAACGAGTGGTGTCTAGGGTAGCAACTGGTTTTGATGATGTTGGAACTTCTCAAAACATGTTGATTTATATGAAGATCCTGGCTAATAAGACCACTCATTGCAACTGTTCCTTAAAAAGGGTAAAATAACCAAGTGAAAGTGTACGGTTGGCCAAAGGGATGGTGGCGTTGTGATGAAAAGAATCAAGGCTCATTTGATGAAAGAGGTTGATAAAATGGCAATCACGAGGGTTAAAAATGGAAATGGGCTCATTTTTACACAACCTTGAACCATAGGGAACTATGCTTGGATTAAGTTTCATGTTTACACAAGCTTGAAACGAACAAACTATGCTTGGCTTTAGTTTTATTTTTACGCAAGCTTAAAACGAAAAACTATGCTTGAGATTCAGTTTCATTTTTACACAAGCTTAAAAACAAAAAACTATGCTTGAGATTGGTTTACATGCCCCCAGCATGATGGAAAGGGGAGTCTCCAATAACCAGATGGAAGTCGCTGCGGTGAAGCAGGATGGTTATCCAACACCTATTTGGCTTCGTCCAGATAGACAAAGGTGAATGGGGTGATTCCCTTCACACAACCTACAGGGAAACTTAACTTTACCACTAGGTGCATGCCCCCCAATCTTCACTACATTCACCTAAGTAGACTACTCATGGAAATTAAGTGGATGGAATGAAGGTTATTTTATGAGATAAACTGAAAGACTCGACTGGGATTTTACAAGATCTACTCAAAGACTCGACTTGGAACTTTACTCCAGGGGACCTTGTTTCATTTTTTAATGAGCTTGACACAAGACAAGGAACTCTTCTTAGATTCTTTGTTTCATTTTTTAACGAGGTTGACACAAGACCAAGAACTATCCTCATATACCTATTTCATTTTTTTAACGAGGTTGACACAATATAAGAACTATCCTCATACTCCTTCGAACACCTTGGTTTCATTTTTTAACAAGGTTGACACAAGACAAAGAACTATCCTCGGATACCCTTGTTTCATTTTTTAACGAGGTTGACATAAGACAAGGAACTATCCTCGGATCCTTGGTTTCATAACTCATAAGTGGTCATGAAGGAGAGATCTAGCTCCAATGCCCCTAGTACATGATGTACAACATCACTGAATTGATTGTCAGTTGATGTAGGCATGGAACAGGTTGCCACATAATTAACCCGTGGCGGGGATGATACCATCGGTACAAAAGGACCATTTAGGGAAGATGGCTGGCTAGGAGTCATATTTGGACCAGGAAATGAAAGCTCGTCAACGGTGACAATTTTGCCTTCATGCGGAAACAAATCACTCGAAAGAGTGTTGAAACAATAGCTCCCATGCCATAAACATAGTCGCGCCCAAGAAGTAAATTGTAATCTAATGGGCCTGGGACTACCATCACATTCAGATAAATGATTTTTCCTCCCAAAGTAATAGGTAACTGAGGAAGGATCCCTAATGGTTGACTGGTTCCTTTGTTAAAACCCAACAGATTCTATGTACCAGGCATAAGCGGTGGCGAACCAAGCACTTGCCAAGCAGTTGAGGAAAGGATACTCACTGATGCACCTTCATCTATAATATTGCACGATACAATCATATTACAAACTTGTACTATGATTTGGAAAGGCACATAAGAAGGAAGGAGGAATGCTGCAAGTTGAATCCAATCAAAGGAAGTGACTAGACTACTTGGAGGGAGGGCCATAGAAATGCGAGGATTAACCCCTTGAGTTACAAGAACTAGAGGATTTTCCTCTTGTCTTAATGGAACAAGAGGACTGCCCCAAGCTCCTTTGAATCTGAAGAAACAAAAAGAACTTGAGTGGTATCATGTTCACTCTTTTCGGGAAAGATACGATTGATTGAAGGTGAAATCGAGTTAACTGTTACCTTGACCTGTTGATTTAGGTTGGCTATAGACTCAGAGGATTCACTTTCAGAGAGAGTGGGTTTGACCGACAGTTGATTTTGGTCAGTCAAATCATCAACTAGTGAAGGATTTAGGGATAGTTTCCTATAACCATATCGAAGTCACTGCGGTGAAGCAGGACGATTATCCAACACTCTTTTGGCTTCATCCAGATAGGGGCAAAGGTGAATGGGGTGATTCCTTTCACATAACCTACATGGAAACTTGACTTTTCCCTTCTTTCCATGAACTTTACTATCAATAGTTGATGATATGTCACCAACTTGATCTCTAGAGGTTGGTGACACAGGATGATGTGAACGAGAAGACCATTCTCCTAAGATCTGAGGAATATTAGGACAATTTCGAAGAAGATGGTCTCCCACACAAAGTTTGCATGGATATTGAACTTTGTGAGGCTTAACAGATGGTTTCTCATCAGATGTTGCATTCAAAGAAATGGTTGCTTGGTTGCCCCTCTGTTGAATTTGCTTCTTCTTCTTCTTCCTCCCTTTCTTCTTCTTATTAGCCAACTAGTTACTAGTACCAATATTTTCACCAGGCAAAGAGGAATAAGGGGAGGAAGAAACAATTGAGGAAGAAGGCAAAGGGTCAACTTTAGGATCAACTGGAGGTTGATTTTGTCCAGTTGGAGGTGTACTCGATTACGGAGAAATCACGACATTTTCAACCAAGGAGGTTGAAAACAACCATACTGGCAAGCCAATGGTAAATCCCGGAAGGGACAATGTAGCCATATATGGAGCACCAATATTTCCAAATGGAGGTAAAGGACTAGGATTCCCATCAAAAGGAATTCCTTGATTGGTGGACTCTTGATTTGTCGCCATATGTTTCAACCTAAGATCAACTAAAAAATAAGTGTGGAGGATGTTATTCATGGTCAATTGATTTTTACGACACTATAAATTAACTTTGCTTTTTCATTTTTTAAGAGTCGAGAAAAAGCAAAAGATGACTCTAGTCGCTTTCATTGTTTAATGAGCTTGAAAGGACAAGCGATTAGATGGACCTTTTCTTTTAAGGAGTCGAAAAGGAACAAAAGTGACTACTCTGGAGATATTAAGCAAGAGGATTTACCATACTAAGAAAAAAATTGCAATATACACCTTGGTGGTAAATTAAAGAGAAATTACCAAGGATTTACCATACAATAGCCAGTCTTTCCGAATGTTGTGTTCGGTGCATTGTGATTGGTAAGGCGGCAGACTCGGCTTCCTAGGGATAAAGGATTTCAACCTATTGGAGTCTCCCACTATATACTCGATGGTACAGGGAGCACAAGTCCGTACTAGTACTTACCGGTTCAGAGAGGAGGAATCACCCAACCTCAATGAAACGACAACCACTAGGTTTTAAGACACCGGAACATGTCTCTAGCCTAGACACCTCTAGATGTTTGCGTTAAATTCCAATGTGATTTTAGGTTAATTAAGGTTAATTTTAGGCTGATATTGCTTAAAATTTGCCTTTGGGTTTCTCCACGTGATGTTTTTCCAATATTCCTAAAAATGCAACTAATATGAGAAGCACTCTTTCCATTTTGACAATGAAAATCCTAGCTACAAGGGATAGAGCAAACAAGTACTTTTTGGATCAAACAACAAAGAGCATTCACTAATGCAATTCCCTAAACCATTCTTTTTCAAGCATTCACAAACTTCAAAATGCAATTTCATGTATTTCTTTTTCTTTTCATTTCTCCTTAATGTGAATTATGCACTAAGAAAAACAAATGCACAACGATTCAAAATCTCTTTTCACAAAAATTGTCGATTTATGACATTTTCTCTTAAAGGAAAAGGAAGACTAAATGACACTTTCGACTTTAAGGAAACAAATATTTTCGACACTTACACGAAAATATGAATCAGATGTGCCAATAGACGAATCGATTATTTTAAGAAGGAAGATTTTACGACACTTTGTTTTTAACAAAACAATCGACTGAAACTATTTTCGACAATAGACTGCAAATGATAAAACAAATACATAAACAAACATTTAACAATCCAGTCTAAATTGGGTTGAAACAAGGAGACAAAGACTGTTTTCAGAGACAAGAACTCATCTAAATCCAACAGACAATTCAAAAAACTGAAAATTGACTTAAGGTTTCAGCTCCTAGATGGGAAAAATGATCCTAAAGGAATCATCACAGGTTAGAGTGAAGGATAGTGCGATGCATAGAACTGTCTCAGTGCAGAGGGTGCCATTCATTGCACTATCTTAGTTACAAAGGTGCTATGGTTACAGAATGACAATTTTATGCTCAAAATTGACTCAATTTTAGTGAATTGGACTTAAATTCGATGAGAAACAAAGGGTAAAGTATGTCAAAGTGTTCTAAGAGATTGATTAGCTATTATAAGGGATAAAATCGTTCCCCTATATGGTATCCATTTTTTTACAGGCAAATTTAGTGTCTTTTTGAACAACTAATCCCTAGACCTAGTAGCAAGTCTATAACAACAGTTAAAGTTATTCTGTTGCTTTTCCTATAGCTAACAAATAAAAGAAAGAGGAGAAAAAGTACCAACCTGTATCTCTCGCTCGATCCCTCTTCCCTTTGACTGCTTTTTCCACTCCCTTTCATACTTAACTCGCTTGAAAGGTACCCACACACAAGCCGAGACAGAAAACCATCAAAGCATACATATCGATCTATTAAATAAACATATTATAGAAGTGAAAGTACAATATACATCACATAACACATGAATGGGAAAAAGCATAGAACTCTTTATTCATAGAAGGAAAGATTACAGCCCATGTAGATGCATGTCTGATTCAGTGTCATCCTTCGAGCTTCAAACCCTTCTCTCCTCATGGAAACAACAATTTGACATGATAACATTATTCTCTCCACTAATCTCATCCAAGCAGCATTTCCTTAGCTCAAGAAGTTTCAACCTAGACTAGCCTTTGAGAGTTTGGTCCTTTTATAGCTGAAAAGAGGAGGTTAGGTCATTAATGCCCCCCATGAATGCTTTGCCATCATTTGGAAGTGGTTCCACGGAGGAAGGGATAATGGATTAAGGTTCATTCATCTCCTTCTTCCTCCAAAAGCGAGTCCAATCCTTCTAGAAACCTCTAGAAGCATCCATTGGATGAGGAATCCAATGGACTCATTTGAAAAATTCGATGGATCTCGCTCATCGCAAGTGATACAAAGGCTAGGTGCTATGCATAGCACCTAGAAAGTGTAGTGCACGCCATTCATTGTAGTAAGATAGAAAGCCACCTGTGATGATCTCCTTAGGGACATTTTTTAGATGAATGGTGTCATGAAACTTTTGGGAGGCAAGAATGATGTAGGTTAACTTCATTAGGGAATGAAAACAACTGAATTAGGGGTTGACGAACCCTAATAATACAGGTCCGGAAGTTGGGGTTGATGTGCCCAAATTTTATTGTAATAGTTACCTTTATTGTTAGTGCATTATGAATCAATGATGGTTATCCTCCTTCCTATATATTGTAGATGAGACCTTATGAAGATATCCTACATCCTTTGATACCATTTACTTTCATGTAGATCAGATTTCATGTGACCTTCTTGTTGACGCGGTGAATTTTTGCTATGCCAAAAGGGGAACTAACCCGATCGCAAACCCTAATTAGATCTGCTTTCATTTGGAATGGCTAGTTCCAACTAGTTTTATAGGATCCTGTAAGTTGTTATAGGTGTTGAAAGATTGCTTCTTGGAGGAAGACTTCAATTAAATCAACAAAAGAAACATCTAACCTATATGTTGGCATTATGATACATATGTTGTACTTGATGGCAACCCACTCATCTCAGATAATAAATTATAGTGCAGCAAAGTTCACGGAATTTTATGCAGAGAAAGGTTTATTTCATGTGGAGAAAAGTTCACGGAATTTTATGCAAAGAAAAGTTTATAAAAGTTTATTTCATGTGGAGAAAAGTTCACGGAATTTTATGCAGAGAAAGGTTTATTTCATGTGGATAAACTTTCACGGAATTTTATGCAGAGAAAAGTTTATTTCATGTAGAGAAATGTTCACGGAATTTTATGCAGAGAAAATTTTATTTCATGTGGAGAAAAGTTCACGGAATTTTATGCAGAGAAAAGTTTATTTCATGCGGAGAAAAGTTCACACACTTTCATGGTTGGTTCATGGTATTAGTCCGATAGTTTTTGATACTATGGTTTTGGTCTGTGGTATTGCATCCAAAAGTGTTGATCCCAAGTATTGGGTTCATGGTATTGTGTTATTATGGTTTTGGACCATGGTATTGTGAAAGGCCTAAGATTATAAAAGAGGAAGGAGATCATTTGGCAAAGCATCATCTGAATAATTGAATATCTGATAAAGTGCTAGATATAGAATACTGTGATTGGGTTATGGTGCAAATCTGGATCTGAGCTAAAGAGGGATCTCACCGGTTGATGGAGAACAAGATCTAAGGATAGATCAGGATCAAATGGTTTGAAATGAACTATCTCTATATATTTGATTATGCTTATTCTAGATCTGTATACTGATGCTTCTAATGATTTGATATGGGTATAACTTAAGTTTGAAATCGCTGCAAGTCATGTTTGAATATTTATAGATCTGTACGCAGGTTGGCGTTGGTGTAAGTGCATATGTATGTAGGTTTGGTTCATTGTAGTAGCGTATACAATTTGAGCTATGATATTTGAAGTCACAGGTGGTTTTGGTTGTTGATGGGTTCTAATGACAGTTTAAAGGTGTCAGTATTCTGCATATCCTGTTTGGTTGATTGTGTTTAGCTTCAGTATTGATGGATGAGAACTAATATTGGATCATGATCATATTTATGTGATATGATGGACTAGATCTAGGTGCTAACACATATATTATCCTTGTATATGTATTGATCTGGTGTTTGGGTGATTTAGAAGACTGATTGATTATGTGCTTCAATGATATTAATGGGTCCAGTATGAAAATTGGATGAAACGTGGCCTTTCAGATTATGTGTTGTGCTTCAGGAGTATCCCGTCTAAAAATGTATGAAACATGGTACCTGGAGGAGAGAGGATTGTAGGCCGACTCCTACGTACTAGTATCTCAGCTAGTACAAGAACTATGGGGGTTGTAGCTCCCTTCCAGGAGAGACTGGAGAATGAGAGAGGGTTGTATCTCTCTACAGGTAGAAGCCTGCGTACTGGTATAATACTGCACCAGTACATAAATATTGTAAAAGGATTTTCTTATTAAGAAGAAGATTGAGATGACTTGCAGTAGGTGGTTTTCTCCCACATTGGGTTTCCACCTTATAT